>WHNR01000344.1:0-46723 GCA_009859135.1 Formica selysi
TAGATCGCTATGTACGCAAGTTTCCTTCGTTCGGAACGACTTAGTTACGTACCTGTAAGTGAGATATACCGAAAGTTTTTCATAACACATCAGGAAATTGAGGAACAACGCTTCTCGGCACACAGAGCTAAGATCGCTATGTACGCAAGTTTCCTTCGTTCGGAACGACTTAGTTACGTGCCTGTAAGCGAGATTTGCCGAAAATTTCATAACACATCAAGGAAATTGAGGAACAACGCTTCTCGGCACACAGAGCTAAGATCGCTATGTACGCAAGTTTCCTTCGTTCGGAACGACTTAGTTACGTACCTGTAAGTGAGATATACCGAAAGTTTCATAACACATCAAGGAAATTGAGGAACAACGCTTCTCGGCACACAGAGCTAAGATCGCTATGTACGCAAGTTTCCTTCGTTCGGAACGACTTAGTTACGTGCCTGTAAGCGAGATTTGCCGAAAATTTTCATAACACATCAAGGAAATAGAGGAACAACGCTTCTCGGCACACAGAGCTAAGATCGCTATGTAGCAAGTTTCCTTCGTTCGGAACGACTTAGTTACGTACCTGTAAGTGAGATATACCGAAAGTTTTCATAACACATCAAGGAAATTGAGGAACAACGCTTCTCGGCACACAGAGCTAAGATCGCTATGTACGCAAGTTTCCTTCGTTCGGAACGACTTAGTTACGTGCCTGTAAGCGAGATTTGCCGAAAATTTTCATAACACATCAAGGAAATTGAGGAACAACGCTTCTCGGCACACAGAGCTAAGATCGCTATGTACGCAAGTTTCCTTCGTTCGGAACGACTTAGTTACGTGCCTGTAAGCGAGATTTGCCGAAAATTTTCATAACACATCAAGGAAATAGAGGAACAACGCTTCTCGGCACACAGAGCTAAGATCGCTATGTACGCAAGTTTCCTTCGTTCGGAACGACTTAGTTACGTACCTGTAAGTGAGATATACCGAAAGTTTTCATAACACATCAAGGAAAATTGAGGAACAACGCTTCTCGGCACACAGAGCTAAGATCGCTATGTACGCAAGTTTCCTTCGTTCGGAACGACTTAGTTACGTGCCTGTAAGCGAGATTTGCCGAAAATTTTCATAACACATCAAGGAAATTGAGGAACAACGCTTCTCGGCACACAGAGCTAAGATCGCTATGTACGCAAGTTTCCTTCGTTCGGAACGACTTAGTTACGTGCCTGTAAGCGAGATTGCCGAAAGTTTTCATAACACATCAAGGAAATTGAGGAACAACGCTTCTCGGCACACAGAGCTAAGATCGCTATGTACGCAAGTTTCCTTCGTTCGGAACGACTTAGTTACGTACCTGTAAGCGAGATTTGCCGAAATTTTCATAACACATCAAGGAAATTGAGGAACAACGCTTCTCGGCACACAGAGCTAAGATCGCTATGTACGCAAGTTTCCTTCGTTCGGAACGACTTAGTTACGTACCTGTAAGTGAGATATACCGAAAGTTTTCATAACACATCAAGGAAATTGAGGAACAACGCTTCTCGGCACACAGAGCTAAGATCGCTATGTACGCAAGTTTCCTTCGTTCGGAACGACTTAGTTACGTGCCTGTAAGCGAGATTTGCCGAAAATTTTCATAACACATCAAGGAAATTGAGGAACAACGCTTCTCGGCACACAGAGCTAAGATCGCTATGTACGCAAGTTTCCTTCGTTCGGAACGACTTAGTTACGTACCTGTAAGTGAGATTGCCGAAATTTTCATAACACATCAAGGAAATTGAGGAACAACGCTTCTCGGCACACAGAGCTAAGATCGCTATGTACGCAAGTTTCCTTCGTTCGGAACGACTTAGTTACGTGCCTGTAAGTGAGATTTACCGAAATTTTCATAACACATCAAGGAAATGAGGAACAACGCTTCTCGGCACACAGAGCTAAGATCGCTATGTACGCAAGTTTCCTTCGTTCGGAACGACTTAGTTACGTGCCTGTAAGCGAGATTTGCCGAAATTTTCATAACACATCAAGGAAATTGAGGAACAACGCTTCTCGGCACACAGAGCTAAGATCGCTATGTACGCAAGTTTCCTTCGTTCGGAACGACTTAGTTACGTGCCTGTAAGCGAGATTTGCCGAAAATTTTCATAACACATCAAGGAAATTGAGGAACAACGCTTCTCGGCACACAGAGCTAAGATCGCTATGTACGCAAGTTTCCTTCGTTCGGAACGACTTAGTTACGTACCTGTAAGTGAGATATACCGAAAGTTTTCATAACACATCAAGGAAATTGAGGAACAACGCTTCTCGGCACACAGAGCTAAGATCGCTATGTACGCAAGTTTCCTTCGTTCGGAACGACTTAGTTACGTGCCTGTAAGCGAGATTTGCCGAAAATTTTCATAACACATCAAGGAAATTGAGGAACAACGCTTCTCGGCACACAGAGCTAAGATCGCTATGTACGCAAGTTTCCTTCGTTCGGAACGACTTAGTTACGTCCTGTAAGTGAGATATACCGAAAGTTTTCATAACACATCAAGGAAATTGAGGAACAACGCTTCTCGGCACACAGAGCTAAGATCGCTATGTACGCAAGTTTCCTTCGTTCGGAACGACTTAGTTACGTGCCTGTAAGTGAGATATTCCGAAAATTTTCATAACACATCAAGGAAATTGAGGAACAACGCTTCTCGGCACACAGAGCTAAGATCGCTATGTACGCAAGTTTCCTTCGTTCGGAACGACTTAGTTACGTGCCTGTAAGCGAGATTTGCCGAAAATTTTCATAACACATCAAGGAAATTGAGGAACAACGCTTCTCGGCACACAGAGCTAAGATCGCTATGTACGCAAGTTTCCTTCGTTCGGAACGACTTAGTTACGTACCTGTAAGTGAGATATACCGAAAGTTTTCATAACACATCAAGGAAATTGAGGAACAACGCTTCTCGGCACACAGAGCTAAGATCGCTATGTACGCAAGTTTCCTTCGTTCGGAACGACTTAGTTACGTGCCTGTAAGCGAGATTTGCCGAAAATTTTCATAACACATCAAGGAAATTGAGGAACAACGCTTCTCGGCACACAGAGCTAAGATCGCTATGTACGCAAGTTTCCTTCGTTCGGAACGACTTAGTTACGTACCTGTAAGTGAGATATACCGAAAGTTTTCATAACACATCAAGGAAATTGAGGAACAACGCTTCTCGGCACACAGAGCTAAGATCGCTATGTACGCAAGTTTCCTTCGTTCGGAACGACTTAGTTACGTACCTGTAAGTGAGATATACCGAAAGTTTTCATAACACATCAAGGAAATTGAGGAACAACGCTTCTCGGCACACAGAGCTAAGATCGCTATGTACGCAAGTTTCCTTCGTTCGGAACGACTTAGTTACGTGCCTGTAAGCGAGATTTGCCGAAAATTTTCATAACACATCAAGGAAATTGAGGAACAACGCTTCTCGGCACACAGAGCTAAGATCGCTATGTACGCAAGTTTCCTTCGTTCGGAACGACTTAGTTACGTGCCTGTAAGGAGATTTCCGAAATTTTCATAACACATCAAGGAAATTGAGGAACAACGCTTCTCGGCACACAGAGCTAAGATCGCTATGTACGCAAGTTTCCTTCGTTCGGAACGACTTAGTTACGTGCCTGTAAGCGAGATTTGCCGAAAATTTTCATAACACATCAAGGAAATGAGGAACAACGCTTCTCGGCACACAGAGCTAAGATCGCTATGTACGCAAGTTTCCTTCGTTCGGAACGACTTAGTTACGTGCCTGTAAGCGAGATTTGCCGAAATTTTCATAACACATCAAGGAAATTGAGGAACAACGCTTCTCGGCACACAGAGCTAAGATCGCTATGTACGCAAGTTTCCTTCGTTCGGAACGACTTAGTTACGTACCTGTAAGTGAGATATACCGAAAGTTTTCATAACACATCAAGGAAATTGAGGAACAACGCTTCTCGGCACACAGAGCTAAGATCGCTATGTACGCAAGTTTCCTTCGTTCGGAACGACTTAGTTACGTGCCTGTAAGCGAGATTGCCGAAATTTTCATAACACATCAAGGAAATTGAGGAACAACGCTTCTCGGCACACAGAGCTAAGATCGCTATGTACGCAAGTTTCCTTCGTTCGGAACGACTTAGTTACGTACCTGTAAGTGAGATATACCGAAAGTTTTCATAACACATCAAGGAAATTGAGGAACAACGCTTCTCGGCACACAGAGCTAAGATCGCTATGTACGCAAGTTTCCTTCGTTCGGAACGACTTAGTTACGTGCCTGTAAGCGAGATTTGCCGAAATTTTCATAACACATCAAGGAAATTGAGGAACAACGCTTCTCGGCACACAGAGCTAAGATCGCTATGTACGCAAGTTTCCTTCGTTCGGAACGACTTAGTTACGTGCCTGTAAGCGAGATTTGCCGAAAATTTTCATAACACATCAAGGAAATTGAGGAACAACGCTTCTCGGCACACAGAGCTAAGATCGCTATGTACGCAAGTTTCCTTCGTTCGGAACGACTTAGTTACGTACCTGTAAGTGAGATATACCGAAAGTTTTCATAACACATCAAGGAAATTGAGGAACAACGCTTCTCGGCACACAGAGCTAAGATCGCTATGTACGCAAGTTTCCTTCGTTCGGAACGACTTAGTTACGTGCCTGTAAGTGAGATATACCGAAATTTTCATAACACATCAAGGAAATTGAGGAACAACGCTTCTCGGCACACAGAGCTAAGATCGCTATGTACGCAAGTTTCCTTCGTTCGGAACGACTTAGTTACGTGCCTGTAAGCGAGATTTGCCGAAATTTTCATAACACATCAAGGAAATTGAGGAACAACGCTTCTCGGCACACAGAGCTAAGATCGCTATGTACGCAAGTTTCCTTCGTTCGGAACGACTTAGTTACGTACCTGTAAGTGAGATATACCGAAAGTTTTCATAACACATCAAGGAAATTGAGGAACAACGCTTCTCGGCACACAGAGCTAAGATCGCTATGTACGCAAGTTTCCTTCGTTCGGAACGACTTAGTTACGTGCCTGTAAGCGAGATTTGCCGAAAATTTTCATAACACATCAAGGAAATTGAGGAACAACGCTTCTCGGCACACAGAGCTAAGATCGCTATGTACGCAAGTTTCCTTCGTTCGGAACGACTTAGTTACGTACCTGTAAGTGAGATATACCGAAAGTTTTCATAACACATCAAGGAAATTGAGGAACAACGCTTCTCGGCACACAGAGCTAAGATCGCTATGTACGCAAGTTTCCTTCGTTCGGAACGACTTAGTTACGTGCCTGTAAGCGAGATTTGCCGAAAATTTTCATAACACATCAAGGAAATTGAGGAACAACGCTTCTCGGCACACAGAGCTAAGATCGCTATGTACGCAAGTTTCCTTCGTTCGGAACGACTTAGTTACGTACCTGTAAGTGAGATATACCGAAAGTTTTCATAACACATCAAGGAAATTGAGGAACAACGCTTCTCGGCACACAGAGCTAAGATCGCTATGTACGCAAGTTTCCTTCGTTCGGAACGACTTAGTTACGTGCCTGTAAGCGAGATTTGCCGAAAATTTTCATAACACATCAAGGAAATTGAGGAACAACGCTTCTCGGCACACAGAGCTAAGATCGCTATGTACGCAAGTTTCCTTCGTTCGGAACGACTTAGTTACGTGCCTGTAAGCGAGATTTGCCGAAAATTTTCATAACACATCAAGGAAATTGAGGAACAACGCTTCTCGGCACACAGAGCTAAGATCGCTATGTACGCAAGTTTCCTTCGTTCGGAACGACTTAGTTACGTACCTGTAAGTGAGATATACCGAAAGTTTTCATAACACATCAAGGAAATTGAGGAACAACGCTTCTCGGCACACAGAGCTAAGATCGCTATGTACGCAAGTTTCCTTCGTTCGGAACGACTTAGTTACGTGCCTGTAAGCGAGATTTGCCGAAATTTTCATAACACATCAAGGAAATTGAGGAACAACGCTTCTCGGCACACAGAGCTAAGATCGCTATGTACGCAAGTTTCCTTCGTTCGGAACGACTTAGTTACGTACCTGTAAGTGAGATATACCGAAAGTTTTCATAACACATCAAGGAAATTGAGGAACAACGCTTCTCGGCACACAGAGCTAAGATCGCTATGTACGCAAGTTTCCTTCGTTCGGAACGACTTAGTTACGTGCCTGTAAGCGAGATTTGCCGAAATTTTCATAACACATCAAGGAAATTGAGGAACAACGCTTCTCGGCACACAGAGCTAAGATCGCTATGTACGCAAGTTTCCTTCGTTCGGAACGACTTAGTTACGTACCTGTAAGTGAGATATACCGAAAGTTTTCATAACACATCAAGGAAATTGAGGAACAACGCTTCTCGGCACACAGAGCTAAGATCGCTATGTACGCAAGTTTCCTTCGTTCGGAACGACTTAGTTACGTGCCTGTAAGCGAGATTTGCCGAAAATTTTCATAACACATCAAGGAAATTGAGGAACAACGCTTCTCGGCACACAGAGCTAAGATCGCTATGTACGCAAGTTTCCTTCGTTCGGAACGACTTAGTTACGTACCTGTAAGTGAGATATACCGAAAGTTTTCATAACACATCAAGGAAATTGAGGAACAACGCTTCTCGGCACACAGAGCTAAGATCGCTATGTACGCAAGTTTCCTTCGTTCGGAACGACTTAGTTACGTACCTGTAAGTGAGATATACCGAAAGTTTTCATAACACATCAAGGAAATTGAGGAACAACGCTTCTCGGCACACAGAGCTAAGATCGCTATGTACGCAAGTTTCCTTCGTTCGGAACGACTTAGTTACGTGCCTGTAAGCGAGATTTGCCGAAAATTTTCATAACACATCAAGGAAATTGAGGAACAACGCTTCTCGGCACACAGAGCTAAGATCGCTATGTACGCAAGTTTCCTTCGTTCGGAACGACTTAGTTACGTACCTGTAAGTGAGATATACCGAAAGTTTTCATAACACATCAAGGAAATTGAGGAACAACGCTTCTCGGCACACAGAGCTAAGATCGCTATGTACGCAAGTTTCCTTCGTTCGGAACGACTTAGTTACGTGCCTGTAAGCGAGATTTGCCGAAAATTTTCATAACACATCAAGGAAATTGAGGAACAACGCTTCTCGGCACACAGAGCTAAGATCGCTATGTACGCAAGTTTCCTTCGTTCGGAACGACTTAGTTACGTACCTGTAAGTGAGATATACCGAAAGTTTTCATAACACATCAAGGAAATTGAGGAACAACGCTTCTCGGCACACAGAGCTAAGATCGCTATGTACGCAAGTTTCCTTCGTTCGGAACGACTTAGTTACGTGCCTGTAAGCGAGATTTGCCGAAAATTTTCATAACACATCAAGGAAATTGAGGAACAACGCTTCTCGGCACACAGAGCTAAGATCGCTATGTACGCAAGTTTCCTTCGTTCGGAACGACTTAGTTACGTACCTGTAAGTGAGATATCCGAAAGTTTTCATAACACATCAAGGAAATTGAGGAACAACGCTTCTCGGCACACAGAGCTAAGATCGCTATGTACGCAAGTTTCCTTCGTTCGGAACGACTTAGTTACGTGCCTGTAAGCGAGATTTGCCGAAAATTTTCATAACACATCAAGGAAATTGAGGAACAACGCTTCTCGGCACACAGAGCTAAGATCGCTATGTACGCAAGTTTCCTTCGTTCGGAACGACTTAGTTACGTACCTGTAAGTGAGATATACCGAAAGTTTTCATAACACATCAAGGAAATTGAGGAACAACGCTTCTCGGCACACAGAGCTAAGATCGCTATGTACGCAAGTTTCCTTCGTTCGGAACGACTTAGTTACGTGCCTGTAAGTGAGATTACCGAAAGTTTTCATAACACATCAAGGAAATTGAGGAACAACGCTTCTCGGCACACAGAGCTAAGATCGCTATGTACGCAAGTTTCCTTCGTTCGGAACGACTTAGTTACGTACCTGTAAGTGAGATATACCGAAAGTTTTCATAACACATCAAGGAAATTGAGGAACAACGCTTCTCGGCACACAGAGCTAAGATCGCTATGTACGCAAGTTTCCTTCGTTCGGAACGACTTAGTTACGTGCCTGTAAGCGAGATTTGCCGAAAATTTTCATAACACATCAAGGAAATTGAGGAACAACGCTTCTCGGCACACAGAGCTAAGATCGCTATGTACGCAAGTTTCCTTCGTTCGGAACGACTTAGTTACGTACCTGTAAGTGAGATATACCGAAAGTTTTCATAACACATCAAGGAAATTGAGGAACAACGCTTCTCGGCACACAGAGCTAAGATCGCTATGTACGCAAGTTTCCTTCGTTCGGAACGACTTAGTTACGTGCCTGTAAGTGAGATATACCGAAAGTTTTCATAACACATCAAGGAAATTGAGGAACAACGCTTCTCGGCACACAGAGCTAAGATCGCTATGTACGCAAGTTTCCTTCGTTCGGAACGACTTAGTTACGTGCCTGTAAGTGAGATTTCCGAAAATTTTCATAACACATCAAGGAAATTGAGGAACAACGCTTCTCGGCACACAGAGCTAAGATCGCTATGTACGCAAGTTTCCTTCGTTCGGAACGACTTAGTTACGTACCTGTAAGTGAGATATACCGAAATTTTCATAACACATCAAGGAAATTGAGGAACAACGCTTCTCGGCACACAGAGCTAAGATCGCTATGTACGCAAGTTTCCTTCGTTCGGAACGACTTAGTTACGTACCTGTAAGTGAGATATACCGAAATTTTCATAACACATCAAGGAAATTGAGGAACAACGCTTCTCGGCACACAGAGCTAAGATCGCTATGTACGCAAGTTTCCTTCGTTCGGAACGACTTAGTTACGTGCCTGTAAGCGAGATTTGCCGAAAATTTTCATAACACATCAAGGAAATTGAGGAACAACGCTTCTCGGCACACAGAGCTAAGATCGCTATGTACGCAAGTTTCCTTCGTTCGG
Organism: Formica selysi; assembly: GCA_009859135.1. Taxonomy (NCBI): domain Eukaryota; kingdom Metazoa; phylum Arthropoda; class Insecta; order Hymenoptera; family Formicidae; genus Formica; species Formica selysi. The sequence goes on from WHNR01000344.1 coordinate 9,038, forward strand.
AACGACTTAGTTACGTGCCTGTAAGCGAGATTTGCCGAAATTTTCATAACACATCAAGGAAATTGAGGAACAACGCTTCTCGGCACACAGAGCTAAGATCGCTATGTACGCAAGTTTCCTTCGTTCGGAACGACTTAGTTACGTGCCTGTAAGTGAGATTACCGAAAGTTTTCATAACACATCAAGGAAATTGAGGAACAACGCTTCTCGGCACACAGAGCTAAGATCGCTATGTACGCAAGTTTCCTTCGTTCGGAACGACTTAGTTACGTACCTGTAAGTGAGATATACCGAAAGTTTTCATAACACATCAAGGAAATTGAGGAACAACGCTTCTCGGCACACAGAGCTAAGATCGCTATGTACGCAAGTTTCCTTCGTTCGGAACGACTTAGTTACGTGCCTGTAAGCGAGATTTGCCGAAAATTTTCATAACACATCAAGGAAATTGAGGAACAACGCTTCTCGGCACACAGAGCTAAGATCGCTATGTACGCAAGTTTCCTTCGTTCGGAACGACTTAGTTACGTACCTGTAAGTGAGATATACCGAAAGTTTTCATAACACATCAAGGAAATTGAGGAACAACGCTTCTCGGCACACAGAGCTAAGATCGCTATGTACGCAAGTTTCCTTCGTTCGGAACGACTTAGTTACGTGCCTGTAAGTGAGATATACCGAAAGTTTTCATAACACATCAAGGAAATTGAGGAACAACGCTTCTCGGCACACAGAGCTAAGATCGCTATGTACGCAAGTTTCCTTCGTTCGGAACGACTTAGTTACGTGCCTGTAAGCGAGATTTGCCGAAAATTTTCATAACACATCAAGGAAATTGAGGAACAACGCTTCTCGGCACACAGAGCTAAGATCGCTATGTACGCAAGTTTCCTTCGTTCGGAACGACTTAGTTACGTACCTGTAAGTGAGATATACCGAAAGTTTTCATAACACATCAAGGAAATTGAGGAACAACGCTTCTCGGCACACAGAGCTAAGATCGCTATGTACGCAAGTTTCCTTCGTTCGGAACGACTTAGTTACGTGCCTGTAAGCGAGATTTCCGAAATTTTCATAACACATCAAGGAAATTGAGGAACAACGCTTCTCGGCACACAGAGCTAAGATCGCTATGTACGCAAGTTTCCTTCGTTCGGAACGACTTAGTTACGTGCCTGTAAGCGAGATTTGCCGAAATTTTCATAACACATCAAGGAAATTGAGGAACAACGCTTCTCGGCACACAGAGCTAAGATCGCTATGTACGCAAGTTTCCTTCGTTCGGAACGACTTAGTTACGTGCCTGTAAGCGAGATTTGCCGAAAATTTTCATAACACATCAAGGAAATTGAGGAACAACGCTTCTCGGCACACAGAGCTAAGATCGCTATGTACGCAAGTTTCCTTCGTTCGGAACGACTTAGTTACGTACCTGTAAGTGAGATATACCGAAAGTTTTCATAACACATCAAGGAAATTGAGGAACAACGCTTCTCGGCACACAGAGCTAAGATCGCTATGTACGCAAGTTTCCTTCGTTCGGAACGACTTAGTTACGTGCCTGTAAGCGAGATTTGCCGAAAATTTTCATAACACATCAAGGAAATTGAGGAACAACGCTTCTCGGCACACAGAGCTAAGATCGCTATGTACGCAAGTTTCCTTCGTTCGGAACGACTTAGTTACGTACCTGTAAGTGAGATATACCGAAAGTTTTCATAACACATCAAGGAAATTGAGGAACAACGCTTCTCGGCACACAGAGCTAAGATCGCTATGTACGCAAGTTTCCTTCGTTCGGAACGACTTAGTTACGTGCCTGTAAGCGAGATTTGCCGAAAATTTTCATAACACATCAAGGAAATTGAGGAACAACGCTTCTCGGCACACAGAGCTAAGATCGCTATGTACGCAAGTTTCCTTCGTTCGGAACGACTTAGTTACGTACCTGTAAGTGAGATATACCGAAAGTTTTCATAACACATCAAGGAAATTGAGGAACAACGCTTCTCGGCACACAGAGCTAAGATCGCTATGTACGCAAGTTTCCTTCGTTCGGAACGACTTAGTTACGTGCCTGTAAGCGAGATTTGCCGAAATTTTCATAACACATCAAGGAAATTGAGGAACAACGCTTCTCGGCACACAGAGCTAAGATCGCTATGTACGCAAGTTTCCTTCGTTCGGAACGACTTAGTTACGTACCTGTAAGTGAGATATACCGAAAGTTTTCATAACACATCAAGGAAATTGAGGAACAACGCTTCTCGGCACACAGAGCTAAGATCGCTATGTACGCAAGTTTCCTTCGTTCGGAACGACTTAGTTACGTACCTGTAAGTGAGATATACCGAAAGTTTTCATAACACATCAAGGAAATTGAGGAACAACGCTTCTCGGCACACAGAGCTAAGATCGCTATGTACGCAAGTTTCCTTCGTTCGGAACGACTTAGTTACGTACCTGTAAGTGAGATATACCGAAATTTTCATAACACATCAAGGAAATTGAGGAACAACGCTTCTCGGCACACAGAGCTAAGATCGCTATGTACGCAAGTTTCCTTCGTTCGGAACGACTTAGTTACGTGCCTGTAAGCGAGATTTGCCGAAAATTTTCATAACACATCAAGGAAATTGAGGAACAACGCTTCTCGGCACACAGAGCTAAGATCGCTATGTACGCAAGTTTCCTTCGTTCGGAACGACTTAGTTACGTACCTGTAAGTGAGATATACCGAAAGTTTTCATAACACATCAAGGAAATTGAGGAACAACGCTTCTCGGCACACAGAGCTAAGATCGCTATGTACGCAAGTTTCCTTCGTTCGGAACGACTTAGTTACGTGCCTGTAAGCGAGATTTGCCGAAATTTTCATAACACATCAAGGAAATTGAGGAACAACGCTTCTCGGCACACAGAGCTAAGATCGCTATGTACGCAAGTTTCCTTCGTTCGGAACGACTTAGTTACGTACCTGTAAGTGAGATATACCGAAAGTTTTCATAACACATCAAGGAAATTGAGGAACAACGCTTCTCGGCACACAGAGCTAAGATCGCTATGTACGCAAGTTTCCTTCGTTCGGAACGACTTAGTTACGTGCCTGTAAGCGAGATTTGCCGAAAATTTTCATAACACATCAAGGAAATTGAGGAACAACGCTTCTCGGCACACAGAGCTAAGATCGCTATGTACGCAAGTTTCCTTCGTTCGGAACGACTTAGTTACGTACCTGTAAGTGAGATATACCGAAAGTTTTCATAACACATCAAGGAAATTGAGGAACAACGCTTCTCGGCACACAGAGCTAAGATCGCTATGTACGCAAGTTTCCTTCGTTCGGAACGACTTAGTTACGTACCTGTAAGTGAGATATACCGAAATTTTCATAACACATCAAGGAAATTGAGGAACAACGCTTCTCGGCACACAGAGCTAAGATCGCTATGTACGCAAGTTTCCTTCGTTCGGAACGACTTAGTTACGTCCTGTAAGTGAGATTACCGAAAGTTTTCATAACACATCAAGGAAATTGAGGAACAACGCTTCTCGGCACACAGAGCTAAGATCGCTATGTACGCAAGTTTCCTTCGTTCGGAACGACTTAGTTACGTGCCTGTAAGCGAGATTTGCCGAAAATTTTCATAACACATCAAGGAAATTGAGGAACAACGCTTCTCGGCACACAGAGCTAAGATCGCTATGTACGCAAGTTTCCTTCGTTCGGAACGACTTAGTTACGTGCCTGTAAGCGAGATTTGCCGAAATTTTCATAACACATCAAGGAAATTGAGGAACAACGCTTCTCGGCACACAGAGCTAAGATCGCTATGTACGCAAGTTTCCTTCGTTCGGAACGACTTAGTTACGTACCTGTAAGTGAGATATACCGAAAGTTTTCATAACACATCAAGGAAATTGAGGAACAACGCTTCTCGGCACACAGAGCTAAGATCGCTATGTACGCAAGTTTCCTTCGTTCGGAACGACTTAGTTACGTGCCTGTAAGCGAGATTTGCCGAAAATTTTCATAACACATCAAGGAAATTGAGGAACAACGCTTCTCGGCACACAGAGCTAAGATCGCTATGTACGCAAGTTTCCTTCGTTCGGAACGACTTAGTTACGTACCTGTAAGTGAGATATACCGAAAGTTTTCATAACACATCAAGGAAATTGAGGAACAACGCTTCTCGGCACACAGAGCTAAGATCGCTATGTACGCAAGTTTCCTTCGTTCGGAACGACTTAGTTACGTGCCTGTAAGCGAGATTTGCCGAAATTTTCATAACACATCAAGGAAATTGAGGAACAACGCTTCTCGGCACACAGAGCTAAGATCGCTATGTACGCAAGTTTCCTTCGTTCGGAACGACTTAGTTACGTGCCTGTAAGCGAGATTTGCCGAAAATTTTCATAACACATCAAGGAAATTGAGGAACAACGCTTCTCGGCACACAGAGCTAAGATCGCTATGTACGCAAGTTTCCTTCGTTCGGAACGACTTAGTTACGTACCTGTAAGTGAGATATACCGAAAGTTTTCATAACACATCAAGGAAATTGAGGAACAACGCTTCTCGGCACACAGAGCTAAGATCGCTATGTACGCAAGTTTCCTTCGTTCGGAACGACTTAGTTACGTGCCTGTAAGCGAGATTTGCCGAAAATTTTCATAACACATCAAGGAAATTGAGGAACAACGCTTCTCGGCACACAGAGCTAAGATCGCTATGTACGCAAGTTTCCTTCGTTCGGAACGACTTAGTTACGTACCTGTAAGTGAGATATACCGAAAGTTTTCATAACACATCAAGGAAATTGAGGAACAACGCTTCTCGGCACACAGAGCTAAGATCGCTATGTACGCAAGTTTCCTTCGTTCGGAACGACTTAGTTACGTGCCTGTAAGCGAGATTTGCCGAAAATTTTCATAACACATCAAGGAAATTGAGGAACAACGCTTCTCGGCACACAGAGCTAAGATCGCTATGTACGCAAGTTTCCTTCGTTCGGAACGACTTAGTTACGTACCTGTAAGTGAGATATACCGAAAGTTTTCATAACACATCAAGGAAATTGAGGAACAACGCTTCTCGGCACACAGAGCTAAGATCGCTATGTACGCAAGTTTCCTTCGTTCGGAACGACTTAGTTACGTGCCTGTAAGCGAGATTTGCCGAAAATTTTCATAACACATCAAGGAAATTGAGGAACAACGCTTCTCGGCACACAGAGCTAAGATCGCTATGTACGCAAGTTTCCTTCGTTCGGAACGACTTAGTTACGTACCTGTAAGTGAGATATACCGAAAGTTTTCATAACACATCAAGGAAATTGAGGAACAACGCTTCTCGGCACACAGAGCTAAGATCGCTATGTACGCAAGTTTCCTTCGTTCGGAACGACTTAGTTACGTGCCTGTAAGCGAGATTTGCCGAAAATTTTCATAACACATCAAGGAAATTGAGGAACAACGCTTCTCGGCACACAGAGCTAAGATCGCTATGTACGCAAGTTTCCTTCGTTCGGAACGACTTAGTTACGTACCTGTAAGTGAGATATACCGAAAGTTTTCATAACACATCAAGGAAATTGAGGAACAACGCTTCTCGGCACACAGAGCTAAGATCGCTATGTACGCAAGTTTCCTTCGTTCGGAACGACTTAGTTACGTACCTGTAAGTGAGATATACCGAAAGTTTTCATAACACATCAAGGAAATTGAGGAACAACGCTTCTCGGCACACAGAGCTAAGATCGCTATGTACGCAAGTTTCCTTCGTTCGGAACGACTTAGTTACGTGCCTGTAAGCGAGATTTGCCGAAAATTTTCATAACACATCAAGGAAATTGAGGAACAACGCTTCTCGGCACACAGAGCTAAGATCGCTATGTACGCAAGTTTCCTTCGTTCGGAACGACTTAGTTACGTACCTGTAAGTGAGATATACCGAAAGTTTTCATAACACATCAAGGAAATTGAGGAACAACGCTTCTCGGCACACAGAGCTAAGATCGCTATGTACGCAAGTTTCCTTCGTTCGGAACGACTTAGTTACGTGCCTGTAAGCGAGATTTGCCGAAAATTTTCATAACACATCAAGGAAATGAGGAACAACGCTTCTCGGCACACAGAGCTAAGATCGCTATGTACGCAAGTTTCCTTCGTTCGGAACGACTTAGTTACGTACCTGTAAGTGAGATATACCGAAAGTTTTCATAACACATCAAGGAAATTGAGGAACAACGCTTCTCGGCACACAGAGCTAAGATCGCTATGTACGCAAGTTTCCTTCGTTCGGAACGACTTAGTTACGTGCCTGTAAGCGAGATTTGCCGAAAATTTTCATAACACATCAAGGAAATTGAGGAACAACGCTTCTCGGCACACAGAGCTAAGATCGCTATGTACGCAAGTTTCCTTCGTTCGGAACGACTTAGTTACGTGCCTGTAAGCGAGATTTCCGAAATTTTCATAACACATCAAGGAAATTGAGGAACAACGCTTCTCGGCACACAGAGCTAAGATCGCTATGTACGCAAGTTTCCTTCGTTCGGAACGACTTAGTTACGTACCTGTAAGTGAGATATACCGAAAGTTTTCATAACACATCAAGGAAATTGAGGAACAACGCTTCTCGGCACACAGAGCTAAGATCGCTATGTACGCAAGTTTCCTTCGTTCGGAACGACTTAGTTACGTGCCTGTAAGCGAGATTTGCCGAAAATTTTCATAACACATCAAGGAAATGAGGAACAACGCTTCTCGGCACACAGAGCTAAGATCGCTATGTACGCAAGTTTCCTTCGTTCGGAACGACTTAGTTACGTACCTGTAAGTGAGATATACCGAAAGTTTTCATAACACATCAAGGAAATTGAGGAACAACGCTTCTCGGCACACAGAGCTAAGATCGCTATGTACGCAAGTTTCCTTCGTTCGGAACGACTTAGTTACGTGCCTGTAAGCGAGATTTGCCGAAAATTTTCATAACACATCAAGGAAATTGAGGAACAACGCTTCTCGGCACACAGAGCTAAGATCGCTATGTACGCAAGTTTCCTTCGTTCGGAACGACTTAGTTACGTCCTGTAAGGAGATATACCGAAATTTTCATAACACATCAAGGAAATTGAGGAACAACGCTTCTCGGCACACAGAGCTAAGATCGCTATGTACGCAAGTTTCCTTCGTTCGGAACGACTTAGTTACGTACCTGTAAGTGAGATATACCGAAAGTTTTCATAACACATCAAGGAAATTGAGGAACAACGCTTCTCGGCACACAGAGCTAAGATCGCTATGTACGCAAGTTTCCTTCGTTCGGAACGACTTAGTTACGTGCCTGTAAGCGAGATTTGCCGAAAATTTTCATAACACATCAAGGAAATTGAGGAACAACGCTTCTCGGCACACAGAGCTAAGATCGCTATGTACGCAAGTTTCCTTCGTTCGGAACGACTTAGTTACGTACCTGTAAGTGAGATATACCGAAAGTTTTCATAACACATCAAGGAAATTGAGGAACAACGCTTCTCGGCACACAGAGCTAAGATCGCTATGTACGCAAGTTTCCTTCGTTCGGAACGACTTAGTTACGTGCCTGTAAGCGAGATTTGCCGAAAATTTTCATAACACATCAAGGAAATTGAGGAACAACGCTTCTCGGCACACAGAGCTAAGATCGCTATGTACGCAAGTTTCCTTCGTTCGGAACGACTTAGTTACGTACCTGTAAGTGAGATATACCGAAAGTTTTCATAACACATCAAGGAAATTGAGGAACAACGCTTCTCGGCACACAGAGCTAAGATCGCTATGTACGCAAGTTTCCTTCGTTCGGAACGACTTAGTTACGTGCCTGTAAGCGAGATTTGCCGAAAATTTTCATAACACATCAAGGAAATTGAGGAACAACGCTTCTCGGCACACAGAGCTAAGATCGCTATGTACGCAAGTTTCCTTCGTTCGGAACGACTTAGTTACGTCCTGTAAGGAGATATACCGAAAGTTTTCATAACACATCAAGGAAATTGAGGAACAACGCTTCTCGGCACACAGAGCTAAGATCGCTATGTACGCAAGTTTCCTTCGTTCGGAACGACTTAGTTACGTACCTGTAAGTGAGATATACCGAAAGTTTTCATAACACATCAAGGAAATTGAGGAACAACGCTTCTCGGCACACAGAGCTAAGATCGCTATGTACGCAAGTTTCCTTCGTTCGGAACGACTTAGTTACGTGCCTGTAAGCGAGATTTGCCGAAAATTTTCATAACACATCAAGGAAATTGAGGAACAACGCTTCTCGGCACACAGAGCTAAGATCGCTATGTACGCAAGTTTCCTTCGTTCGGAACGACTTAGTTACGTACCTGTAAGTGAGATATACCGAAAGTTTTCATAACACATCAAGGAAATTGAGGAACAACGCTTCTCGGCACACAGAGCTAAGATCGCTATGTACGCAAGTTTCCTTCGTTCGGAACGACTTAGTTACGTGCCTGTAAGCGAGATTTGCCGAAAATTTTCATAACACATCAAGGAAATTGAGGAACAACGCTTCTCGGCACACAGAGCTAAGATCGCTATGTACGCAAGTTTCCTTCGTTCGGAACGACTTAGTTACGTCCTGTAAGGAGATTTCCGAAATTTTCATAACACATCAAGGAAATTGAGGAACAACGCTTCTCGGCACACAGAGCTAAGATCGCTATGTACGCAAGTTTCCTTCGTTCGGAACGACTTAGTTACGTACCTGTAAGTGAGATATACCGAAAGTTTTCATAACACATCAAGGAAATTGAGGAACAACGCTTCTCGGCACACAGAGCTAAGATCGCTATGTACGCAAGTTTCCTTCGTTCGGAACGACTTAGTTACGTACCTGTAAGTGAGATATACCGAAAGTTTTCATAACACATCAAGGAAATTGAGGAACAACGCTTCTCGGCACACAGAGCTAAGATCGCTATGTACGCAAGTTTCCTTCGTTCGGAACGACTTAGTTACGTGCCTGTAAGCGAGATTTGCCGAAAATTTTCATAACACATCAAGGAAATTGAGGAACAACGCTTCTCGGCACACAGAGCTAAGATCGCTATGTACGCAAGTTTCCTTCGTTCGGAACGACTTAGTTACGTGCCTGTAAGCGAGATTTGCCGAAAATTTTCATAACACATCAAGGAAATTGAGGAACAACGCTTCTCGGCACACAGAGCTAAGATCGCTATGTACGCAAGTTTCCTTCGTTCGGAACGACTTAGTTACGTACCTGTAAGTGAGATATACCGAAAGTTTTCATAACACATCAAGGAAATTGAGGAACAACGCTTCTCGGCACACAGAGCTAAGATCGCTATGTACGCAAGTTTCCTTCGTTCGGAACGACTTAGTTACGTACCTGTAAGTGAGATATACCGAAAGTTTTCATAACACATCAAGGAAATTGAGGAACAACGCTTCTCGGCACACAGAGCTAAGATCGCTATGTACGCAAGTTTCCTTCGTTCGGAACGACTTAGTTACGTGCCTGTAAGCGAGATTTGCCGAAAATTTTCATAACACATCAAGGAAATGAGGAACAACGCTTCTCGGCACACAGAGCTAAGATCGCTATGTACGCAAGTTTCCTTCGTTCGGAACGACTTAGTTACGTACCTGTAAGTGAGATATACCGAAAGTTTTCATAACACATCAAGGAAATTGAGGAACAACGCTTCTCGGCACACAGAGCTAAGATCGCTATGTACGCAAGTTTCCTTCGTTCGGAACGACTTAGTTACGTGCCTGTAAGCGAGATTTGCCGAAAATTTTCATAACACATCAAGGAAATTGAGGAACAACGCTTCTCGGCACACAGAGCTAAGATCGCTATGTACGCAAGTTTCCTTCGTTCGGAACGACTTAGTTACGTACCTGTAAGTGAGATATACCGAAAGTTTTCATAACACATCAAGGAAATTGAGGAACAACGCTTCTCGGCACACAGAGCTAAGATCGCTATGTACGCAAGTTTCCTTCGTTCGGAACGACTTAGTTACGTGCCTGTAAGCGAGATTGCCGAAAATTTTCATAACACATCAAGGAAATTGAGGAACAACGCTTCTCGGCACACAGAGCTAAGATCGCTATGTACGCAAGTTTCCTTCGTTCGGAACGACTTAGTTACGTGCCTGTAAGCGAGATTTGCCGAAATTTTCATAACACATCAAGGAAATGAGGAACAACGCTTCTCGGCACACAGAGCTAAGATCGCTATGTACGCAAGTTTCCTTCGTTCGGAACGACTTAGTTACGTACCTGTAAGTGAGATATACCGAAAGTTTTCATAACACATCAAGGAAATTGAGGAACAACGCTTCTCGGCACACAGAGCTAAGATCGCTATGTACGCAAGTTTCCTTCGTTCGGAACGACTTAGTTACGTGCCTGTAAGCGAGATTTGCCGAAATTTTCATAACACATCAAGGAAATGAGGAACAACGCTTCTCGGCACACAGAGCTAAGATCGCTATGTACGCAAGTTTCCTTCGTTCGGAACGACTTAGTTACGTACCTGTAAGTGAGATATACCGAAAGTTTTCATAACACATCAAGGAAATTGAGGAACAACGCTTCTCGGCACACAGAGCTAAGATCGCTATGTACGCAAGTTTCCTTCGTTCGGAACGACTTAGTTACGTGCCTGTAAGCGAGATTTGCCGAAAATTTTCATAACACATCAAGGAAATTGAGGAACAACGCTTCTCGGCACACAGAGCTAAGATCGCTATGTACGCAAGTTTCCTTCGTTCGGAACGACTTAGTTACGTGCCTGTAAGCGAGATTTGCCGAAATTTTCATAACACATCAAGGAAATAGGAACAACGCTTCTCGGCACACAGAGCTAAGATCGCTATGTACGCAAGTTTCCTTCGTTCGGAACGACTTAGTTACGTACCTGTAAGTGAGATATACCGAAAGTTTTCATAACACATCAAGGAAATTGAGGAACAACGCTTCTCGGCACACAGAGCTAAGATCGCTATGTACGCAAGTTTCCTTCGTTCGGAACGACTTAGTTACGTACCTGTAAGTGAGATATACCGAAATTTTCATAACACATCAAGGAAATTGAGGAACAACGCTTCTCGGCACACAGAGCTAAGATCGCTATGTACGCAAGTTTCCTTCGTTCGGAACGACTTAGTTACGTGCCTGTAAGCGAGATTTGCCGAAAATTTTCATAACACATCAAGGAAATTGAGGAACAACGCTTCTCGGCACACAGAGCTAAGATCGCTATGTACGCAAGTTTCCTTCGTTCGGAACGACTTAGTTACGTACCTGTAAGTGAGATATACCGAAAGTTTTCATAACACATCAAGGAAATTGAGGAACAACGCTTCTCGGCACACAGAGCTAAGATCGCTATGTACGCAAGTTTCCTTCGTTCGGAACGACTTAGTTACGTGCCTGTAAGCGAGATTTGCCGAAAATTTTCATAACACATCAAGGAAATTGAGGAACAACGCTTCTCGGCACACAGAGCTAAGATCGCTATGTACGCAAGTTTCCTTCGTTCGGAACGACTTAGTTACGTACCTGTAAGGAGATATACCGAAATTTCATAACACATCAAGGAAATTGAGGAACAACGCTTCTCGGCACACAGAGCTAAGATCGCTATGTACGCAAGTTTCCTTCGTTCGGAACGACTTAGTTACGTACCTGTAAGGAGATATACCGAAAATTTTCATAACACATCAAGGAAATGAGGAACAACGCTTCTCGGCACACAGAGCTAAGATCGCTATGTACGCAAGTTTCCTTCGTTCGGAACGACTTAGTTACGTACCTGTAAGTGAGATATACCGAAAGTTTTCATAACACATCAAGAAATTGAGGAACAACGCTTCTCGGCACACAGAGCTAAGATCGCTATGTACGCAAGTTTCCTTCGTTCGGAACGACTTAGTTACGTGCCTGTAAGCGAGATTTGCCGAAAATTTTCATAACACATCAAGGAAATGAGGAACAACGCTTCTCGGCACACAGAGCTAAGATCGCTATGTACGCAAGTTTCCTTCGTTCGGAACGACTTAGTTACGTCCTGTAAGGAGATAAAAATAAACAAAAAAAGAAAAGTTAACAAGCTAACATGTGTCACGTCCCAGTATTCAAAGATAGAAAAAAAAATTATTTCCTATTTTCTACTGCTAAGTAATGTAGGGAACGTGTAACATATAATAAAATTGTAATGATAATTATAAGTCTGTATTAAAATCTGAGTATGTTGATTATTCTTAATATGATTCTTTTAGAAATGTAATCTTTTATTTCCTTTTTTGGTCACCCTGCAGTTCACCGGGTTTACCGGGGACCATAAGACTAATAACCCGTCAACGATTGTGTAGGAGTAATTTTCTCTTACCATTAGATGGTGGTAGGTATTTAAATAATGGTTAATTCGGCTGGATCCTCCTTGAGTATGGTCCTTGAGTATGGTCGATACGCCTGCTCTTATAGTAGTAGCAGTATTTGGTAATATGTAATGAGTGACACTAATTTTTAATCAATTAGATATTTTATTTTCACAGGTCGTTAGGCTAACGCCTGGTATACTGATGGTACAATACGAGAGTTCGTATAAAAGTCTTATGGACTACAAGAGAGTTTGTCGACGCAGACGCCGGATTACTTTATGTCTTATTAGACGGATTCAGAGCTCAAAGTTAAAACGTGTAGACCGTTCAACGTTTGGAAAAGTAATGTCGGATGTTCGGCTCTCACTGAGCTCCTCCGGTCTTCAGGTGTTGGTGGGGAGATGCTGCAGTGGGAGCGCTTCGATGTACGTGGTGGGATAGGGCTCCGTATGTCGTTGCATAGAGTCTTCGCGTGCTGGTAGGGATCCGTGGGCGTGGGCATGGCGAATGGGAAGTGCTGCTGGTAGGGATCGCTACGTCACTCGGGGCTTCCCTCCTATGCTCGGGACTTTCCTGGTGTGCGAGAAGGACAGCTAGTGTTTTTACCGTCTGCATACCAAGACGTTAGCATCAGCGTCTGCAGCCGTTGTTCTCCGGGCTTCCCTCTTATCTTATCGGCCGGGCGGATAAAAGTATTGATCGCCGGACGACTTGCACGTTCTAAGACTCTTATAGAATACTGCTATGAATAAAATATTATTTCTTATATGCTTAGTTCCTTATTATTACCTATAATGTTAATATAAAAATGCTACGTTATATAGAATACGTGTGCGTGTAGCATAGCATATTGGTACGGGTATAAATGCGTATAAAAATGTAATATTCTTAAAGTTAATAATGAGTAATAAAAGATATAAAATTCTTAATACTAATGTGTGAATATATAAATGCTCGTGTACTTAATTATTAAAGCGTGTCACGGGATGCGCCTTTCTTAGTTAACGATATTACATTTGCATTGTTCGTTGCCTTAGGCTTTCAGTATGCATTCTCTTATTTATCTTATCGGGCGGCGGATAAGATTATGATCGACGGCGGACTTGCATCTCTGTGCACGGTTTAAGACTTCTATAATGCTACGGTGAATAAAATATTATTTCCTTATACTCCTAGCTCCTTACTGCTAAATACAATGTTAATAATAAGGCGCTACATTATATAGGATATGTATGCGCGTAGCATAGAGTATGTGTACGCGTATAAATGCGCATAAGATATAAAATTCTTATAGTTATTATGAATAATATAAAATTCTTAATATTACTGTGTGCATATATAAATGTATGTGTACTTAAAATTATTAAAGCATGTACCAATTATCCCGTTTCGCAATATTTGTACGGGATATGCATTTATTAATAACGTTACATTTGCATTGTCTATTGCCTTGCTCTTTCCGAATGCAGTCTCTTATTAATTTTAATACTTTAGTTTTCTTTATTCTTAGTCTGATTGGCCGTGTAGTCTTTATGCAAATATAAAGTTAATTAATTATTATTTATTCTTATAGTTTATATGATATGGTTATTTCTGCGTCACCCGCTGGCGCGCTTGAGCGTTGGTTATATACGGGGTGATTCGCAAATATGAATACTACATCTAATATTGCTCTCTCTATATAAACGAACAATTTTCTCTTAGATTTTATTTCTTTCACTCCCTATGGGTGCGTTAACAATTAATTTAATGTTTATTTAAAAATTAGACGTGCCGCTGGGACGTCACACCACCCCCCTTAAGTGCAAATTTCGGAGTGAAAGCATTTCATGGAGGAATTTGCTCATCTAGTCTGGCACGCATGTCCCGAAACGTATAGACGATAGGTATAGGGTGTGTGTCGTCGGCGGCTGGTGCGTTAGGTACGGTTTCTATATTAGTTTGTTCCGGCGGGTTTTGCGGAATTACATTCGGTTGTGGCTGGCTGTGGCCTGTTGGCCAAATATAGCAATAAATGTGTAAAGGAGCTCCAGATGGCTCCGAGTAAATGCAAGCTACAACCATATGCCGCATGTAACGCATAGCCGTGAATCAGTGTGTCGAATATAATTTTTATTATTCTTATTATTATAAAAATGCCGAATACGCCAGCGGTCGCTGCGCCAAATGTTGTAAAACCGTTCCATATCTTAGTTAACGTGTTGTTATAAATTTTATTTAGCGCATTTTCGTCTAATAAATTTTGCAGTGAAACGGTATCGGATTGTATTGTTTGACCTGTAAAGCCTCGAGCGATGGTATGCAAAACCGCGTTCTTTTCTGCGGGGAACATAATATGGTCTCTTAATTCGTCAAGGTCTTGTTGGGAGTAAATGCCACTGGTGGCTAGTGATTTTGGCGCAAGATATTTCCAAGAGAGTTTTGTTAATGGTTTGATTTCATGAGGGGAATTTATCATGGAAGGGGTCGGGTTAAATTGTAGCCAGGTTCCTTCGATGTTGTATATTATTGGGAGTAAAGGATTACAATCTCTGAGTGTACTGTGTTTTAAGACGATATGTGATTTTGGTGTCATGTATAGTGAGGCGTTTCTAAACATAATGGGCAACTCCGTATGGCACGTATTTGTCTTTCGTAGTGTAACCTCTATGGGTATACATTTAATTATGTGAATTCCCTCTCCGGCTGTGACTGCCATGTATCCTGGAGCTTTCATGATTCGGTAGGCGAATTCATCTGGTAAAACAGCAGCAAGAGATAAGGTATTTTGTATAACCTGTTTCTCTAGTTCGCATTTTTGCGTAATTATATCCCCGTATAAAGAGGTAATCTGGTTCCTCATATACTTCTCAACGTATACAAATTTTGAATTTGCGTACGTGAATAAATCTAGATTCGTTACTGAAGTTTTAGATTTTATTTTGAAAATGTTTCCTTTTTGTGTTTCAAAAATGAACAGTTTCGGGTGTTCTGTGCCATACAGCGTGTAACCGCATATTGTGTGCCTTCGTGTTAGTGTAAGTGCAAAGGTGGTGTCCTGAGATTCTAATGTGAATATTGTGGTATTTTGGTGATCTAACATGCCTTGAAATTTAGTGGAGGTGCCTTCATACAGGACGTCATATGCTTCAAACCCGCAAGCGGTATTGGGTATTCCTTCCCAAAAGGTGTAACCATCGTCCGAGTCTATACAAGATTCGTCCGCTAGTTCACAAACAGTGCCGGATTTTAACATTACCTTTCCTGCATTTAATCTTACTGGTACGTACGAGTCCTTTAGAGAAATTTTTACGGTCGCTTGGACTATTACGTCATCCCATGTGCCGTAATAGTCCGAGTATTGGATACCTTTACAGGTTCCGTCTACATTTACTTTACCCGCGAGTGTGATACTTCTATAATATGTACGATTTGATTTTAGGCCATCGATAATTTCTGCGGTTCCTACTCTTAAAAGGCCCTCTTTATGCATTTGGATGCATCTAGCGCGAGATGTCTCTAACAAGTAATTCGCGTGACCATTGTGGACTGCTGAAAGGTGAGAGTGCATTCCACAATGATATATAGTTCTTAAGATTTCTACTTTACACTGGGTTATATGTGTCTGCGCGTAACTTGATAATTGCAATAGCTGTATATATGTATTTACGGTTGCAGGTGTTTCGACTTCGATGTCACATTCGCCTGATCGTAGTAAGGACACAGTGGTCACGTTCAAATAAGCTCCTCCGCAATCGTACGCTATGATTGCCGATGTGCCAGAGAGCAATGTGGTAAGTATCAAAACGTGGTAAACCTTAAAAATAGAAATATTATATTTGAGTATGAATGCACAAATAGTATAGCTTGTTCGTGTTGTTTTGTGTTACAAAAAGTGTAAAGCTTGTGTGTGTATTAGTACGTATAATTAGGATCATAGCAAAAAAAATATATTCTTAATACTACTGGATCCGGGGGTCCAGGCTGCGCTTACAAAGGTCCTCTCCTTGCGCTTTCTTTCAACCCGGATCTATGTAATATGTGCCTTTGCACAGCTTTAACTTGTTTACATGAACTACGCGTGGTTTTCCGCGAAAGTCTATTCTCGCGTTATTCATTGGTAACATCTCTAAAATCTTGTATGGTCCACTGTACTGATCGTCGAATTTTCCTTTAGTAGGTTCTTTCAGTAAATAGACTTTATCATTGGCTTTAAAATTTTGGATATTAATTCTTTTGTCGTAATATTTTTTGGTTTTTTCCTTTGACTTTATTAGATTCTGTCTGGCTAATTGTTGAGACGATTTCAAGGTGTCAAATAGGTTTGTGAGATAATCTTGATAAGGTAATTCTACTACTTCTTCGGGAATTGCAAAAGATGAAGGTACTCGCGGAACGTGTCCAAAGACTAACGAGTAAGGAGTGTAATTTGTTCCTTCGTGTACTGAAGTATTATATGCGAACATTGCGGTATGTATGTGTTCGTCCCATTCCTTATTTTGATTAATGTACATTTTTAAATATTCTGTTAGGACATGATGTGAGCGCTCTATGGAACCGTTAGATTGTGGGTAATAAGCGGTCGTACGATACTGTTTGATTTTAAAATAGCTTGCTATGGTCTTCATGAGAGAGGTAAAGAATGTGGGAGCTTGGTCTGTTAGCAGGGCTCTAGGAGCTCCATATATGCAAATAAAGTCTTTGATAAAAGCTTCCGCGATAGAAAGAGAGTCGGCATTTTGGATAGGGGAAGCCACACAGTATTTGGTCAAAAGGTCTTGGATAGTAAGTATATAGGTGTTATTTCGGTTAGTGGTTGGCAAAGGTCCTACTACGTCCATGGATATTTTATCAAATGCAGCTCCAGGGGTATCGGTTATTAGCATTGGTTGCTTAGTTTTTACCCTAGTTAGTTTTTTGATTTGACAGTTTCTGCAATTTTTAATATATTCTTGTATGTCCTTTTTCATGGTTGGCCAATAGTAATTTTGTCTTATTCTGTTATAAGTTTTTGTTATCCCTTTGTGTCCTCCAATTTTGGTCGCATGTTTTTCATAGATTATATTCTGTCTTTCATGCAGGTCAGGACTACGTATTAAGGATTTACAAATTGTTAAAGTTATAGGCAAATCTGATAGGTATCTCCTGAGGTTTTTATACATAAAAATCCAGGGAATTGAGTCGTATAGGTCATTTTGTGCTATACTAATGGCTTTTAAATCTAGTTCAGTTATGGCATCTCTTAATGACCGAATGCAATTTAAGATGTCGTTTTGTTCGATAGGGATTCTATCATTCTGTTTTATTGGGATGTTTATTAGAAATTTTCCGTTATTCAGATTTGTAATTCGTGCTCTAGTGAACGTAAGTTCCTTGTAATTTGGAAGTTTATTTTCCTTTTGATAGTCTTTAGCTCCTTTATCGAAAGGAGCTCCGGTAAGAGTTGTGAATATAACGTGATGATCTTTCCTAGTAAGTAAAGAGTCGCGTGTTTCATTAATTTTAAAGGGGTTTTCGTCTCCCGATGATCTGGGTTGAGGAGATGCCGATTCGGCATCATCTATTTCGCTTCCGGATTCTTCGTTCGTGTTTATTGATTCGTTTTCGTCAGATTCTATTATCGAGTCATTTGTTTCTCTGTCTGAATTTATTGTATTAGGAAATTGGAATCGTTGCTCATTACTAGTTACTGCGGGAGGGGTTAACAGGGCGTCTTCTGTCATATCTCTAATTATTATTTGTTGCTGAGGATTCGTGATTGTGTTATCATTGGATGAGAAACTAATCGAGGGTCTAGATTGTTGAGTTGCAGTTTGATATGAGAAAAGAGATTCGTTGGAACTTTCATTCATAGAGGTTAGAGGAAGTAGAGAGGCATCAGCAGTAGGTGGGTTTCGGGAGAGAGCGTCTGCTACCACATTAATTTTCCCTGCTTGATATCGTATTTCGTATTCATACTCTGAGAGTTTTAGCCTCCACTTCCATAGTCTTGAACTAGGATCCTTGACTGAATGTAGCCAGACTAGTGGCTTATGGTCTGTGAGTATCGTAAATTTCCTGCCGTACAAGTAGTGCCTGAAGTACGTTACGCAGTAGACTACGGCTAGGCACTCTTTCTCTATGGTGGAATATCTTCCTTCTGCCTCATTCAGAGTCCTGGAAATATATGAAATCGGTAAATCTTTTCCTATTTGTCCTTGGCTCAGTACGCCTCCTATAGCGTATCCGCTGGCATCGGTGGTTAGTAAAAATGGTTCTTTAAAGTTCGGATATTGTAGGACAGGTTCTTTTAATAATTCGCGTTTTAAAGAATTAAATGCGTTCTCTTGGGATGGGGTCCAAGCGAAAATCTTGTCCTTTTTAAGAGATCTGTTAACGGTTTTGCTATCTTTGAGAAATTTTTTATAAATCGTCGATAATATCCTACTAGTCCGAGGAATTGTTTTATATTCTTATAGTTTTTAGGGATTGGAAAATGTTCGACAGCTTTAATTTTACTGGGATCTGGTCGTACGCCGTCGTTTCCTATAATGTGCCCTAGGTAGGCTACTTCGTGCCTTAAGAATTGGCACTTGTCGGGCTGTAGTTGTAGATTTGCCTCCCTCAGTCTTTGCATTAGTTCTTTGACTTTTACGTCGTGTTCTTTTAAGGATCTTGCGTAAACAACTATGTCGTCTAGATAAACAAATAACTCGTTCCCTTGCAATCCAGTGAGGACATTGTCCATCAAGCGTTGGAATGTTGCGGGTGCGTTCTTGAGACCGAAAGGCATCCGTTGGTATTCGTAATGCCCGTACGGCGTGGAGAAAGCTGTCTTCTCCTGATCTTCAGGGGCCATTGGTATCTGATGGAACCCTTGCGCGAGGTCGAAAATGGAGAAGTACTTTGCGCAACCCAACTGGTCTAAGATCTCTACGATATTTGGCAGTGGGTACGCGTCTCCTACCGTTTTTTCATTTAGTTTACGAAAGTCGATCACCATTCTCCATTTTCTTTTCCCGTCGGCCGCAGCTTTTTTAGGGACAATCCATAGAGGAGCGTTGAATGGTGATGCTGAAGGCGTTATTATCTTGTCTTTTAAAAGTTTGGTTACCTGTCTGTCTATTTCTTCTTTATGTATCGGCGGGTACCGGTATTGTTTCACATGTATTGGTACGTTGTCTATAGTTGGAATAGTATGTTTGACTGAGGTGGTGAACTTGAGACTTTCTTCTGGAAGATAAAAACAGTCTCCATATTCTTTGAGTATAGTATTGACGTGGTCAATTTCTTCCTCGTTTAGATGTTTGATATCTATAACGGATTTAAGTCGCTCGTCACGACTGAGAGGCACAGGAGATCTTGGAAGCAGATCTGTTGTGTCCTTGAATTTGTAAGATGCTGGCTGCGCAGCATGTTCGACACAAGAACCTTCTTGGTCTTGTGACTCCGGAAGAGTATTGAATAGGATTGATCCAGAAGATTTCTCATCTTTTGAGAGCTCTCTTTGGCTTATGAGTGGCTCTGTCATCTCCCTGTGAGCGTGAGACGGAACAGAGTCGGTTAAGGTTGAATCAGCGAAGGTAGTAGTAGAGAGCTTATTCGGGCTCATGGAACTAGTATTATTTGTAAGTAGAAAACCCTCAAAGTCTATCGGCCCTGGAAGCGTGTCGATAGGATTTTTAAGGCTCGAAGATGCTGGCGAGGCATCTTGAGTAGTGGCAAGACCTTCATGGTCTTTTGGAACGAAAGATTTCCCGATTTCGGAGAGCTCTTCGTGGCTCATAGTATTTACGGAAGTAGAAGGATTCAGTGAAGTTAGATGCTCTTCAGAGTCATCTGGTATAAAATAATCCTCAAGAGGCATTGGGTAGACTTCTATGGTGTAGTCCTGTTCTGTCAAATTATAGGCTTTGATAAGCCCCTTCCCTCGGGAATTTTTGACAAGGGCTTCGCCCAGAAGTAATCCTTTTATTGGCTCGTTTCGAGGGATATAACCTTCCTTCTTTTCTGGATTCGTTATGTTGAACGCAATGTCCACGATAGAACGCGAAGGTATCATGACCTTCTCGTTCTCGAAGAAAGGTACTCGGATATCCTCGAATACTAAGCACTTGTGCTTATAATCAACAATCGCGTTGTTGTGCTTCAAGAAATTGGCGCCTATTATGCCGTCGGCAGGTACGCCGAAGTCGTTCTTGACAACGTAAAATTTTGTTTTCCTTCCCATAATTTCGAACGTGGTTGAGCCTAGTGCCCTTATTGGTTTTTTCGAAATGCCTTTTAATTTTAATGTGTCTTTTACATTTATGGGGGTATTTTTTAATGTTTCGATTTTTACTAAATTTACCGAAGATCCTGAGTCTACCATAAAAAAACAGTATCCTTTAAAATTTTGGCAAGTAATGGCAATCTTGGGTTGACACGTTTTTGGTCCCAAGTTCGCCATTCCAATACTGACTTCTTTATTTAAAGGTTCTTCTTTTACTGGTTCGATGACCGGCGCTGGGTCATCGCATTCCTTTAATAGAAGGTTTTTTAAAAAATTTGAGCCTTGAATTTTATCATTAGTGTTCAAGTCTGGCTCGTTGATGGCTTTGCTTGTATCGTAATGGGGTGCGCGGTTGCTTGGGCCGGTTCCCTGGTCGCGCTTGCCGACGGACGGCCCTCCGCGTTTCCCGACGGTTGAGTTCCTACGGCGTTTCTGTACGCTAATTTCCGACACTCCGTGACTTTGTGTCCGGGATATTTGCAATAGTTGCATACATTAGGGGCGTTCGGTCCAGGTTGTCCTGGTATCAGGGGCCTAATCCATGGTCGCGGAACAAAATTGTTATTGGGGTTTTTCAATATTGATTTAGGTTGGTCCGCGTCGGGGGGTCTTGGACTATTTACATCCGAGCGCGTAACGGGGAATTGTCGAGGCATAAATTGTCTTTCGCGTTGTTTTTCGATCTCTAAATTTCTTGTGATTTTAACAGCCCATTCGATGGCTTCGTCTAGCGTGCTAATATTTCTATGCTCCATACGCGTAATCACATTGGAGGGTAATCCGTTTACAAATGCCTCCAATACCTCATTTTCTATTTCGCTATTATACCGGTGTAGGTTTCCCGTTCCTTGACGGCGTTGTCCGTCTAATATGGCGAGTCTTAGATCTTTAACTTTACCCGCATATTTTAGAACTGTCTCGTTTGGCAATTTGTAGGCATTGGCTAATTCTCCGCGATATTGCGCCACGGATTTATTCGGAGCAAATATATTTTTGAGTTTATCCAATAGATCTACGACGCGCGTGTATACGTTTCCTTCGATCACTTGGTACGCGTCGCCTTCTATTTTATTAATAATAAATTGTACGAGTTGCGGTTCTTGTACGGATGGTAACAGATCGCGAGCACGTTCGCATGCTCGGGCGAACTGGAAAACCGAGATTTTGTATCCGTTAAACGGGGGAATGTTAGCGACTACATCTTTTAACTTTAAGGTTGGCATGACTACCGGGGGTTCCTCACGTATTTGGTTATCAACGCACTCGTCGTATGCCGACGGGGCGCGCGAGGCTTCGTTCACGCGTTGCTCCAGATTGTTTATTTGCTCTGGAAGTTTGCGCAATTGCGATAATTCTGACTGTATTTTAGAGAGAACGTCGAATAACGAATTCGCGTCTATATGTTCGGTTGGTTTTTCGCGATCGCCTACGTTCTTTTGTTTTCTTTCTGGTTCCGAGTCTATGCTCACTGAGCTGTGTGATCTTGTATTATGAGCCATTATGTATCTTTTAATTATAATTAGTAATGATTCAAGTTAATGGTTATACGAACCTAGGGATACAAAATTAGTAAAATATACGTACAATTAGAATGGTTCCTTAATCCTGTAAGAATATGATGTAGTACATTAAACTAAACACAGTGTGATAGATTAATATATATAAAATAACGAAAACGATGTAATGATTAAATAAAATAATAAGAATATAGTAGCAATATAATAAGAAAAATATGTATAAGTGCATATGGCGAAGTATAGATGAGACAATAATATTATTTTTTGTGAATTTTCTGAATTTACCTTTTATAAGTATTTGTAATAGAGTCGCGAGTAGTAGAACTCAAGTAAATATTGAATACAACAAATGATATATGTATATATAATAATGTTCTTAACTCTTAAACAATACACATATATATATTTTGCAATGTTATTCCACGTTTTCACCGTGGATTTCAATATTTATAACTACGGCGTCGTCGTCTTCAAAGTATACTGCTTCGGCTAGTTCAGGGTCTTCCTGATATTCATTAAATTTGGTAAGACACTCGTAGCATTCCTCCCCGAATCGAAGCTCAGTTAATAGTTTTCGACAATTTTGACAAAAATGGTTAGTGGAGACACCGTCGATAGTTAGGGTATGCTTATAAATTTTGCGCCAATTTAATTTTTCGGTATGACTGAACTTATTTAGACACGGTTCGCAAAACGTTATGTCACTGTTTATCCTATTGCAAAGTGTCGTTTTCTGACAAACGTATAACCGTATTGGCGGAGGAGGTGGAGGTGCCACTTCGTAGTTTGGTGTAAGGGGTCTTGAAACTCTATGCGGACACATGAGGGTCCTGAATAACTTTAATAGTACTTAAGCAATGTAATGAAATAAATGGAATGTTTAAGCTAGAGCAAGCAATTGAGATATATATATATGTATATTGCAATAAAAGGTAATATGCTGGAAAGTAAAATATGATTATAGGGTAGGGTAATAAAACACACAATAATAGTAGTAATAGTAGTACAATATAAAAATAGCAATGTGATATATGTTTTCTTTATTTGCTGCTGGCGTTAACGCTCTCGATTTGAGTCTGTACGTAGTATTCACGACGCGGGTCGTTCTCCGGAATGTCTGCGATTAGTAAAGGAGACTCTTCGACCGTAATCGGAATTAATTTATACACGAACTTTCTCTCTTGTTCGATCGTTTTTTGGGCCGAAACGTTAAGGTCGTCTATATTATCAGTCCCGACGGAGCGGTTTTCTAACTCCCGAAAATACGCTCGCATTAAACGTCGGAGCTGGAATTTTCGTCCTGCGCGGCGCGTTTTTGGCATGTCACTATTCGGCCAATTATAGAATCACGAAATTTGAATAAAAATAAAAAAAAATTTATTCTAGTTTTCGTGCAGTGATTCTCCGGGGCATTTATTTTGCCCACATAGCAATATCCGTGTTCCTGCTCCAATCTCAATGTGCGGAATCCTGCCTCACCAGAGAGACGGAACAAGAAAGAGCGTGCGGAATCCTGCCTCACCACTCTCACGTTTATTGTATGCGCACAAAAAAACTCAAAGCAACGACGAGCGGCCTATCCGCTCGGAGCCGTCGCTTCGAATTCGCGACACCTCAAAGAACCAGCTTTCACTTTGACTAAAATCAATGTTTCCCTACTGCGTGGCGTGCCTCTACGGTTTAGAAAATATTTAAACACTGATGTCTGTGTGACGTTTACAGTTCTCAACGTGCGGAATCCTGCCTCACCGGAGAGAACTGCTCCCGCTACAGTGACGAGCGGCGTATACACCAGCTATCAAGACACTGTCACAAAATCAGGTATTGTTCAATAATTCTGTCGCAGCGAGGAGCGAAGTATATTCGCTCTAACTCACAGCGTCAGAACGTCACTATGCCGTTTCAGTTTTGCAATTTAGCACACGCAGTTGAGAATGTCTACTAAGTTTTAACAGCGTAGCAAAATCGAATACGGATACAGCGTATAAATTAAATGAATTAAGCAAAATCTAAATAACACGGTATGTAGTAATCAAATAAAGTTATAGCGGCACTATAATCCGTGGAAGATTCACTAAAATCCGAAAGATATCAACCGAGACTCAAATTGGACGTTATATCGCGCACAATTCACTTCTGGAAGAAAATGGTTAGATACAATCAATTGACAGGTAGGCTTATGCTATCCCACCGCTGCCACCAAAAATATGTCACGTCCCAGTATTCAAAGATAGAAAAAAAAATTATTTCCTATTTTCTACTGCTAAGTAATGTAGGGAACGTGTAACATATAATAAAATTGTAATGATAATTATAAGTCTGTATTAAAATCTGAGTATGTTGATTATTCTTAATATGATTCTTTTAGAAATGTAATCTTTTATTTCCTTTTTTGGTCACCCTGCAGTTCACCGGGTTTACCGGGGACCATAAGACTAATAACCCGTCAACGATTGTGTAGGAGTAATTTTCTCTTACCATTAGATGGTGGTAGGTATTTAAATAATGGTTAATTCGGCTGGATCCTCCTTGAGTATGGTCCTTGAGTATGGTCGATACGCCTGCTCTTATAGTAGTAGCAGTATTTGGTAATATGTA
Source organism: Formica selysi (assembly GCA_009859135.1). Lineage (NCBI taxonomy): Eukaryota > Metazoa > Arthropoda > Insecta > Hymenoptera > Formicidae > Formica > Formica selysi. The sequence continues at coordinate 33,796 of WHNR01000344.1, forward strand.
ATGAGTGACACTAATTTTTAATCAATTAGATATTTTATTTTCACAGGTCGTTAGGCTAACGCCTGGTATACTGATGGTACAATACGAGAGTTCGTATAAAAGTCTTATGGACTACAAGAGAGTTTGTCGACGCAGACGCCGGATTACTTTATGTCTTATTAGACGGATTCAGAGCTCAAAGTTAAAACGTGTAGACCGTTCAACGTTTGGAAAAGTAATGTCGGATGTTCGGCTCTCACTGAGCTCCTCCGGTCTTCAGGTGTTGGTGGGGAGATGCTGCAGTGGGAGCGCTTCGATGTACGTGGTGGGATAGGGCTCCGTATGTCGTTGTATAGAGTCTTCGCGTGCTGGTAGGGATCCGTGGGCGTGGGCATGGCGAATGGGAAGTGCTGCTGGTAGGGATCGCTACGTCACTCGGGGCTTCCCTCCTATGCCTCGGGACTTTCCTGGTGTGCGAGAAGGACAGCTAGTGTTTTTACCGTCTGCATACCAAGACGTTAGCATCAGCGTCTGCAGCCGTTGTTCTCCGGGCTTCCCTCTTATCTTATCGGCCGGGCGGATAAAAGTATTGATCGCCGGACGACTTGCACGTTCTAAGACTCTTATAGAATACTGCTATGAATAAAATATTATTTCTTATATGCTTAGTTCCTTATTATACCTATAATGTTAATATAAAAATGCTACGTTATATAGAATACGTGTGCGTGTAGCATAGCATATTGGTACGGGTATAAATGCGTATAAAAATGTAATATTCTTAAAGTTAATAATGAGTAATAAAAGATATAAAATTCTTAATACTAATGTGTGAATATATAAATGCTCGTGTACTTAATTATTAAAGCGTGTCACGGGATGCGCCTTTCTTAGTTAACGATATTACATTTGCATTGTTCGTTGCCTTAGGCTTTCAGTATGCATTCTCTTATTTATCTTATCGGGCGGCGGATAAGATTATCGATCGACGGCGGACTTGCATCTCTGTGCACGGTTTAAGACTTCTATAATGCTACGGTGAATAAAATATTATTTCCTTATACTCCTAGCTCCTTACTGCTAAATACAATGTTAATAATAAGGCGCTACATTATATAGGATATGTATGCGCGTAGCATAGAGTATGTGTACGCGTATAAATGCGCATAAGATATAAAATTCTTATAGTTATTATAATAATATAAAATTCTTAATATTACTGTGTGCATATATAAATGTATGTGTACTTAAAATTATTAAAGCATGTACCAATTATCCCGTTTCGCAATATTTGTACGGGATATGCATTTATTAATAACGTTACATTTGCATTGTCTATTGCCTTGCTCTTTCCGAATGCAGTCTCTTATTAATTTTAATACTTTAGTTTTCTTTATTCTTAGTCTGATTGGCCGTGTAGTCTTTATGCAAATATAAAGTTAATTAATTATTATTTATTCTTATAGTTTATATGATATGGTTATTTCTGCGTCACCCGCTGGCGCGCTTGAGCGTTGGTTATATACGGGGTGATTCGCAAATATGAATACTACATCTAATATTGCTCTCTCTATATAAACGAACAATTTTCTCTTAGATTTTATTTCTTTCACTCCCTATGGGTGCGTTAACAATTAATTTAATGTTTATTTAAAAATTAGACGTGCCGCTGGGACGTCACAATAGCAAGTTTCTTCGTTCGAACGACTTAGTTACGTACCTGTAAGTGAGATATACCGAAAGTTTTCATAACAACAAGGAAATTAGGAACAACGCTTCTCGGCTCACAGAGCTAAGATCGCTATTACGCAAGTTTCCTTCGTTCGGAACGACTTAGTTACGTGCCTGTAAGCGATATTTGCCGAAATTTTCATAACACTCAAGGAAATAGAGGACAACGTTCTCGGCACACAGAGCTAAGATCGCTATGTACGCAAGTTTCCTTCGTTCGGAACGACTTAGTTACGTACCTGTAAGTGAGATATATGAAAGTTTTCATAACACATCAAGGAAATTGAGGAACAACGCTTCTCGGCACAAAGCTAAGATGGATGTACGCAAGTTTCCTTCGTTCGGAACGACTTAGTTACGTGCCTGTAAGCAGATTTGCGAAAATTTTCATAACACATCAAGGAAATTAGGAACAACGCTTCTCGGCACACAGAGCTAAGATCGCTATGTACGCAAGTTTCCTTGTTCGGAACGACTAGTTACGTACCTGTAAGTGAGATATACCGAAGTTTTCATAACACATCAAGAAATTGAGGAACAACGCTTCTCGGCACACAGACTAAATCGCTATGTACGCAAGTTTCCTTCGTTCGGAACGACTTAGTTACGTGCCTGTAAGCAGATTTGCGAAAATTTTCATAACACATCAAGAAATTGAGGAACAACGCTTCTCGGCACACAGACTAAGATCGCTATGTACGCAAGTTTCCTTCGTTCGGAACGACTTAGTTACGTGCCTGTAAGCGAGATTTGCCGAAAATTTTCATAACACATCAAGGAAATGAGGAACAACGTTCTCGCACACAGAGCTAAGATCGCTATGTACGCAAGTTTCCTTCGTTCGGAACGACTTAGTTACGTACCTGTAAGTGAGATATACCGAAAGTTTTCATAACACATCAAGAAATTGAGGAAAACGCTTCTCGGCACAAAGCTAAATGATGTACGCAAGTTTCCTTCGTTCGAACGACTTAGTTACGTGCCTGTAAGCGAGATTTGCCGAAAATTTTCATAACACATCAAGGAAATGAGGAACAACGCTTCTCGGCACACAGAGCTAAGATCGCTATGTACGCAAGTTTCCTTCGTTCGGAACGACTTAGTTACGTACCTGTAAGTGAGATATACCAAAGTTTTCATAACACATCAAGGAAATGAGGAACAACGCTTCTCGGCACACAGAGCTAAGATCGCTATGTACGCAAGTTTCTTCGTTCGGAACGACTTAGTTACGTGCCGTAAGGAGATTTGCCGAAATTTTCATAACACATCAAGGAAATTGAGGACAACGTTCTCGCACACAGAGCTAAGATCGCTATGTACGCAAGTTTCCTTGTTCGGAACGACTTAGTTACGTACCTGTAAGTGGATATACCGAATTTTCATAACACATCAAGGAAATTGAGGAACAACGCTTCTCGGCACACAGAGCTAAGATCGCTATGTACGCAAGTTTCCTTTTCGGAACGACTAGTTACGTACCTGTAAGTGAGATATACCGAAAGTTTTCATAACACATCAAGGAAATTGAGGAACAACGCTTCTCGGCACACAGAGCTAAGATCGCTATGTACGCAAGTTTCCTTCGTTCGGAACGACTTAGTTACGTGCCTGTAAGCGAGATTTGCCGAAAATTTTCATAACACATCAAGGAAATAGAGGAACAACGCTTCTCGGCACACAGAGCTAAGATCGCTATGTACGCAAGTTTCCTTCGTTCGGAACGACTTAGTTACGTACCTGTAAGTGAGATATACGAAAGTTTTCATAACACATCAAGGAAATTGAGGAACAACGCTTCTCGGCACACAAGCTAAGATCGCATGTACGCAAGTTTCCTTCGTTCGGAACGACTTAGTTACGTGCCTGTAAGCGAGATTTGCCGAAAATTTTCATAACACATCAAGGAAATTGAGGAACAACGCTTCTCGGCACACAGAGCTAAGATCGCTATGTACGCAAGTTTCCTTCGTTCGGAACGACTTAGTTACGTGCCTGTAAGCGAGATTTCCGAAATTTTCATAACACATCAAGGAAATTGAGGAACAACGCTTCTCGGCACACAGAGCTAAGATCGCTATGTACGCAAGTTTCCTTCGTTCGGAACGACTTAGTTACGTACCTGTAAGTGAGATATACCGAAAGTTTTCATAACACATCAAGGAAATTGAGGAACAACGCTTCTCGGCACACAGAGCTAAGATCGCTATGTACGCAAGTTTCCTTCGTTCGGAACGACTTAGTTACGTACCTGTAAGTGAGATATACCGAAAGTTTTCATAACACATCAAGGAAATTGAGGAACAACGCTTCTCGGCACACAGAGCTAAGATCGCTATGTACGCAAGTTTCCTTCGTTCGGAACGACTTAGTTACGTGCCTGTAAGCGAGATTTGCCGAAAATTTTCATAACACATCAAGGAAATGAGGAACAACGCTTCTCGGCACACAGAGCTAAGATCGCTATGTACGCAAGTTTCCTTCGTTCGGAACGACTTAGTTACGTACCTGTAAGTGAGATATACCGAAAGTTTTCATAACACATCAAGGAAATTGAGGAACAACGCTTCTCGGCACACAGAGCTAAGATCGCTATGTACGCAAGTTTCCTTCGTTCGGAACGACTTAGTTACGTGCCTGTAAGCGAGATTTGCCGAAAATTTTCATAACACATCAAGGAAATTGAGGAACAACGCTTCTCGGCACACAGAGCTAAGATCGCTATGTACGCAAGTTTCCTTCGTTCGGAACGACTTAGTTACGTACCTGTAAGTGAGATATACCGAAAGTTTTCATAACACATCAAGGAAATTGAGGAACAACGCTTCTCGGCACACAGAGCTAAGATCGCTATGTACGCAAGTTTCCTTCGTTCGGAACGACTTAGTTACGTGCCTGTAAGCGAGATTTGCCGAAAATTTTCATAACACATCAAGGAAATTGAGGAACAACGCTTCTCGGCACACAGAGCTAAGATCGCTATGTACGCAAGTTTCCTTCGTTCGGAACGACTTAGTTACGTGCCTGTAAGCGAGATTTGCCGAAAATTTTCATAACACATCAAGGAAATTGAGGAACAACGCTTCTCGGCACACAGAGCTAAGATCGCTATGTACGCAAGTTTCCTTCGTTCGGAACGACTTAGTTACGTACCTGTAAGTGAGATATACCGAAAGTTTTCATAACACATCAAGGAAATTGAGGAACAACGCTTCTCGGCACACAGAGCTAAGATCGCTATGTACGCAAGTTTCCTTCGTTCGGAACGACTTAGTTACGTGCCTGTAAGCGAGATTTGCCGAAAATTTTCATAACACATCAAGGAAATGAGGAACAACGCTTCTCGGCACACAGAGCTAAGATCGCTATGTACGCAAGTTTCCTTCGTTCGGAACGACTTAGTTACGTACCTGTAAGTGAGATATACCGAAAGTTTTCATAACACATCAAGGAAATTGAGGAACAACGCTTCTCGGCACACAGAGCTAAGATCGCTATGTACGCAAGTTTCCTTCGTTCGGAACGACTTAGTTACGTGCCTGTAAGCGAGATTTGCCGAAAATTTTCATAACACATCAAGGAAATTGAGGAACAACGCTTCTCGGCACACAGAGCTAAGATCGCTATGTACGCAAGTTTCCTTCGTTCGGAACGACTTAGTTACGTGCCTGTAAGCGAGATTTGCCGAAAATTTTCATAACACATCAAGGAAATGAGGAACAACGCTTCTCGGCACACAGAGCTAAGATCGCTATGTACGCAAGTTTCCTTCGTTCGGAACGACTTAGTTACGTACCTGTAAGTGAGATATACCGAAAGTTTTCATAACACATCAAGGAAATTGAGGAACAACGCTTCTCGGCACACAGAGCTAAGATCGCTATGTACGCAAGTTTCCTTCGTTCGGAACGACTTAGTTACGTGCCTGTAAGCGAGATTTGCCGAAAATTTTCATAACACATCAAGGAAATAGAGGAACAACGCTTCTCGGCACACAGAGCTAAGATCGCTATGTACGCAAGTTTCCTTCGTTCGGAACGACTTAGTTACGTACCTGTAAGTGAGATATACCGAAAGTTTTCATAACACATCAAGGAAATTGAGGAACAACGCTTCTCGGCACACAGAGCTAAGATCGCTATGTACGCAAGTTTCCTTCGTTCGGAACGACTTAGTTACGTGCCTGTAAGCGAGATTTGCCGAAAATTTTCATAACACATCAAGGAAATTGAGGAACAACGCTTCTCGGCACACAGAGCTAAGATCGCTATGTACGCAAGTTTCCTTCGTTCGGAACGACTTAGTTACGTACCTGTAAGTGAGATATACCGAAAGTTTTCATAACACATCAAGGAAATTGAGGAACAACGCTTCTCGGCACACAGAGCTAAGATCGCTATGTACGCAAGTTTCCTTCGTTCGGAACGACTTAGTTACGTACCTGTAAGTGAGATATACCGAAAGTTTTCATAACACATCAAGGAAATTGAGGAACAACGCTTCTCGGCACACAGAGCTAAGATCGCTATGTACGCAAGTTTCCTTCGTTCGGAACGACTTAGTTACGTGCCTGTAAGCGAGATTTGCCGAAAATTTTCATAACACATCAAGGAAATGAGGAACAACGCTTCTCGGCACACAGAGCTAAGATCGCTATGTACGCAAGTTTCCTTCGTTCGGAACGACTTAGTTACGTACCTGTAAGTGAGATATACCGAAAGTTTTCATAACACATCAAGGAAATTGAGGAACAACGCTTCTCGGCACACAGAGCTAAGATCGCTATGTACGCAAGTTTCCTTCGTTCGGAACGACTTAGTTACGTGCCTGTAAGCGAGATTTGCCGAAAATTTTCATAACACATCAAGGAAATTGAGGAACAACGCTTCTCGGCACACAGAGCTAAGATCGCTATGTACGCAAGTTTCCTTCGTTCGGAACGACTTAGTTACGTACCTGTAAGTGAGATATACCGAAAGTTTTCATAACACATCAAGGAAATTGAGGAACAACGCTTCTCGGCACACAGAGCTAAGATCGCTATGTACGCAAGTTTCCTTCGTTCGGAACGACTTAGTTACGTGCCTGTAAGCGAGATTTGCCGAAAATTTTCATAACACATCAAGGAAATTGAGGAACAACGCTTCTCGGCACACAGAGCTAAGATCGCTATGTACGCAAGTTTCCTTCGTTCGGAACGACTTAGTTACGTGCCTGTAAGCGAGATATACCGAAAGTTTTCATAACACATCAAGGAAATTGAGGAACAACGCTTCTCGGCACACAGAGCTAAGATCGCTATGTACGCAAGTTTCCTTCGTTCGGAACGACTTAGTTACGTACCTGTAAGTGAGATATACCGAAAGTTTTCATAACAATCAAGGAAATTGAGGAACAACGCTTCTCGGCACACAGAGCTAAGATCGCTATGTACGCAAGTTTCCTTCGTTCGGAACGACTTAGTTACGTGCCTGTAAGCGAGATTTGCCGAAAATTTTCATAACACATCAAGGAAATAGAGGAACAACGCTTCTCGGCACACAGAGCTAAGATCGCTATGTACGCAAGTTTCCTTCGTTCGGAACGACTTAGTTACGTACCTGTAAGTGAGATATACCGAAAGTTTTCATAACACATCAAGGAAATTGAGGAACAACGCTTCTCGGCACAAAGCTAAGATCGCTATGTACGCAAGTTTCCTTCGTTCGGAACGACTTAGTTACGTGCCTGTAAGCGAGATTTGCCGAAAATTTTCATAACACATCAAGGAAATTGAGGAACAACGCTTCTCGGCACACAGAGCTAAGATCGCTATGTACGCAAGTTTCCTTCGTTCGGAACGACTTAGTTACGTGCCTGTAAGCGAGATTTGCCGAAAATTTTCATAACACATCAAGGAAATTGAGGAACAACGCTTCTCGGCACACAGAGCTAAGATCGCTATGTACGCAAGTTTCCTTCGTTCGGAACGACTTAGTTACGTACCTGTAAGTGAGATATACCGAAAGTTTTCATAACACATCAAGGAAATTGAGGAACAACGCTTCTCGGCACACAGAGCTAAGATCGCTATGTACGCAAGTTTCCTTCGTTCGGAACGACTTAGTTACGTACCTGTAAGTGAGATATACCGAAAGTTTTCATAACACATCAAGGAAATTGAGGAACAACGCTTCTCGGCACACAGAGCTAAGATCGCTATGTACGCAAGTTTCCTTCGTTCGGAACGACTTAGTTACGTGCCTGTAAGCGAGATTTGCCGAAAATTTTCATAACACATCAAGGAAATTGAGGAACAACGCTTCTCGGCACACAGAGCTAAGATCGCTATGTACGCAAGTTTCCTTCGTTCGGAACGACTTAGTTACGTGCCTGTAAGCGAGATTTGCCGAAATTTTCATAACACATCAAGGAAATTGAGGAACAACGCTTCTCGGCACACAGAGCTAAGATCGCTATGTACGCAAGTTTCCTTCGTTCGGAACGACTTAGTTACGTACCTGTAAGTGAGATATACCGAAAGTTTTCATAACACATCAAGGAAATTGAGGAACAACGCTTCTCGGCACACAGAGCTAAGATCGCTATGTACGCAAGTTTCCTTCGTTCGGAACGACTTAGTTACGTACCTGTAAGTGAGATATACCGAAAGTTTTCATAACACATCAAGGAAATTGAGGAACAACGCTTCTCGGCACACAGAGCTAAGATCGCTATGTACGCAAGTTTCCTTCGTTCGGAACGACTTAGTTACGTGCCTGTAAGCGAGATTTGCCGAAAATTTTCATAACACATCAAGGAAATGAGGAACAACGCTTCTCGGCACACAGAGCTAAGATCGCTATGTACGCAAGTTTCCTTCGTTCGGAACGACTTAGTTACGTACCTGTAAGTGAGATATACCGAAAGTTTTCATAACACATCAAGGAAATTGAGGAACAACGCTTCTCGGCACACAGAGCTAAGATCGCTATGTACGCAAGTTTCCTTCGTTCGGAACGACTTAGTTACGTGCCTGTAAGCGAGATTTGCCGAAAATTTTCATAACACATCAAGGAAATTGAGGAACAACGCTTCTCGGCACACAGAGCTAAGATCGCTATGTACGCAAGTTTCCTTCGTTCGGAACGACTTAGTTACGTACCTGTAAGTGAGATATACCGAAAGTTTTCATAACACATCAAGGAAATTGAGGAACAACGCTTCTCGGCACACAGAGCTAAGATCGCTATGTACGCAAGTTTCCTTCGTTCGGAACGACTTAGTTACGTGCCTGTAAGCGAGATTTGCCGAAAATTTTCATAACACATCAAGGAAATTGAGGAACAACGCTTCTCGGCACACAGAGCTAAGATCGCTATGTACGCAAGTTTCCTTCGTTCGGAACGACTTAGTTACGTACCTGTAAGTGAGATATACCGAAAGTTTTCATAACACATCAAGGAAATTGAGGAACAACGCTTCTCGGCACACAGAGCTAAGATCGCTATGTACGCAAGTTTCCTTCGTTCGGAACGACTTAGTTACGTACCTGTAAGTGAGATATACCGAAAGTTTTCATAACACATCAAGGAAATTGAGGAACAACGCTTCTCGGCACACAGAGCTAAGATCGCTATGTACGCAAGTTTCCTTCGTTCGGAACGACTTAGTTACGTGCCTGTAAGCGAGATTTGCCGAAAATTTTCATAACACATCAAGGAAATGAGGAACAACGCTTCTCGGCACACAGAGCTAAGATCGCTATGTACGCAAGTTTCCTTCGTTCGGAACGACTTAGTTACGTACCTGTAAGTGAGATATACCGAAAGTTTTCATAACACATCAAGGAAATTGAGGAACAACGCTTCTCGGCACACAGAGCTAAGATCGCTATGTACGCAAGTTTCCTTCGTTCGGAACGACTTAGTTACGTGCCTGTAAGCGAGATTTGCCGAAAATTTTCATAACACATCAAGGAAATTGAGGAACAACGCTTCTCGGCACACAGAGCTAAGATCGCTATGTACGCAAGTTTCCTTCGTTCGGAACGACTTAGTTACGTGCCTGTAAGTGAGATTTCCGAAATTTTCATAACACATCAAGGAAATTGAGGAACAACGCTTCTCGGCACACAGAGCTAAGATCGCTATGTACGCAAGTTTCCTTCGTTCGGAACGACTTAGTTACGTACCTGTAAGTGAGATATACCGAAAGTTTTCATAACACATCAAGGAAATTGAGGAACAACGCTTCTCGGCACACAGAGCTAAGATCGCTATGTACGCAAGTTTCCTTCGTTCGGAACGACTTAGTTACGTGCCTGTAAGCGAGATTTACCGAAATTTTCATAACACATCAAGGAAATTGAGGAACAACGCTTCTCGGCACACAGAGCTAAGATCGCTATGTACGCAAGTTTCCTTCGTTCGGAACGACTTAGTTACGTGCCTGTAAGTGAGATATACCGAAAGTTTTCATAACACATCAAGGAAATTGAGGAACAACGCTTCTCGGCACACAGAGCTAAGATCGCTATGTACGCAAGTTTCCTTCGTTCGGAACGACTTAGTTACGTGCCTGTAAGCGAGATTTGCCGAAATTTTCATAACACATCAAGGAAATTGAGGAACAACGCTTCTCGGCACACAGAGCTAAGATCGCTATGTACGCAAGTTTCCTTCGTTCGGAACGACTTAGTTACGTACCTGTAAGTGAGATATACCGAAAGTTTTCATAACACATCAAGGAAATTGAGGAACAACGCTTCTCGGCACACAGAGCTAAGATCGCTATGTACGCAAGTTTCCTTCGTTCGGAACGACTTAGTTACGTGCCTGTAAGCGAGATTTGCCGAAATTTTCATAACACATCAAGGAAATTGAGGAACAACGCTTCTCGGCACACAGAGCTAAGATCGCTATGTACGCAAGTTTCCTTCGTTCGGAACGACTTAGTTACGTACCTGTAAGCGAGATTTGCCGAAATTTTCATAACACATCAAGGAAATTGAGGAACAACGCTTCTCGGCACACAGAGCTAAGATCGCTATGTACGCAAGTTTCCTTCGTTCGGAACGACTTAGTTACGTACCTGTAAGTGAGATATACCGAAAGTTTTCATAACACATCAAGGAAATTGAGGAACAACGCTTCTCGGCACACAGAGCTAAGATCGCTATGTACGCAAGTTTCCTTCGTTCGGAACGACTTAGTTACGTGCCTGTAAGCGAGATTTGCCGAAAATTTTCATAACACATCAAGGAAATTGAGGAACAACGCTTCTCGGCACACAGAGCTAAGATCGCTATGTACGCAAGTTTCCTTCGTTCGGAACGACTTAGTTACGTACCTGTAAGTGAGATATACCGAAAGTTTTCATAACACATCAAGGAAATTGAGGAACAACGCTTCTCGGCACACAGAGCTAAGATCGCTATGTACGCAAGTTTCCTTCGTTCGGAACGACTTAGTTACGTGCCTGTAAGCGAGATTTGCCGAAAATTTTCATAACACATCAAGGAAATTGAGGAACAACGCTTCTCGGCACACAGAGCTAAGATCGCTATGTACGCAAGTTTCCTTCGTTCGGAACGACTTAGTTACGTACCTGTAAGTGAGATATACCGAAATTTTCATAACACATCAAGGAAATTGAGGAACAACGCTTCTCGGCACACAGAGCTAAGATCGCTATGTACGCAAGTTTCCTTCGTTCGGAACGACTTAGTTACGTGCCTGTAAGCGAGATTTGCCGAAAATTTTCATAACACATCAAGGAAATTGAGGAACAACGCTTCTCGGCACACAGAGCTAAGATCGCTATGTACGCAAGTTTCCTTCGTTCGGAACGACTTAGTTACGTACCTGTAAGTGAGATATACCGAAAGTTTTCATAACACATCAAGGAAATTGAGGAACAACGCTTCTCGGCACACAGAGCTAAGATCGCTATGTACGCAAGTTTCCTTCGTTCGGAACGACTTAGTTACGTACCTGTAAGTGAGATATACCGAAAGTTTTCATAACACATCAAGGAAATTGAGGAACAACGCTTCTCGGCACACAGAGCTAAGATCGCTATGTACGCAAGTTTCCTTCGTTCGGAACGACTTAGTTACGTGCCTGTAAGCGAGATTTGCCGAAAATTTTCATAACACATCAAGGAAATTGAGGAACAACGCTTCTCGGCACACAGAGCTAAGATCGCTATGTACGCAAGTTTCCTTCGTTCGGAACGACTTAGTTACGTACCTGTAAGTGAGATATACCGAAAGTTTTCATAACACATCAAGGAAATTGAGGAACAACGCTTCTCGGCACACAGAGCTAAGATCGCTATGTACGCAAGTTTCCTTCGTTCGGAACGACTTAGTTACGTGCCTGTAAGCGAGATTTGCCGAAAATTTTCATAACACATCAAGGAAATTGAGGAACAACGCTTCTCGGCACACAGAGCTAAGATCGCTATGTACGCAAGTTTCCTTCGTTCGGAACGACTTAGTTACGTACCTGTAAGTGAGATATACCGAAAGTTTTCATAACACATCAAGGAAATTGAGGAACAACGCTTCTCGGCACACAGAGCTAAGATCGCTATGTACGCAAGTTTCCTTCGTTCGGAACGACTTAGTTACGTGCCTGTAAGCGAGATTTGCCGAAATTTTCATAACACATCAAGGAAATTGAGGAACAACGCTTCTCGGCACACAGAGCTAAGATCGCTATGTACGCAAGTTTCCTTCGTTCGGAACGACTTAGTTACGTACCTGTAAGTGAGATATACCGAAAGTTTTCATAACACATCAAGGAAATTGAGGAACAACGCTTCTCGGCACACAGAGCTAAGATCGCTATGTACGCAAGTTTCCTTCGTTCGGAACGACTTAGTTACGTGCCTGTAAGCGAGATTTGCCGAAAATTTTCATAACACATCAAGGAAATTGAGGAACAACGCTTCTCGGCACACAGAGCTAAGATCGCTATGTACGCAAGTTTCCTTCGTTCGGAACGACTTAGTTACGTGCCTGTAAGCGAGATTTGCCGAAAATTTTCATAACACATCAAGGAAATTGAGGAACAACGCTTCTCGGCACACAGAGCTAAGATCGCTATGTACGCAAGTTTCCTTCGTTCGGAACGACTTAGTTACGTACCTGTAAGTGAGATATACCGAAAGTTTTCATAACACATCAAGGAAATTGAGGAACAACGCTTCTCGGCACACAGAGCTAAGATCA
>WHNR01000345.1:0-46584 GCA_009859135.1 Formica selysi
GAGGGGGAGGGGGATCGCGGCGAAACCGATAGGTGAGGGACCCGCGGGGAAGAGGGGACGCGAAGCCGCGAGGAGGCGTGGGAGAAGGATAGCGCGAGGCGATCATATGAGCGTAAGACAAAGATAGCGTTTGCATGCACGTTGGAGAGAGATGGCGCGAGGCATGCAAGTTGGAGAGAGAGATGGCGCGAAGCATGCACTTGGGAGAAAGAGAGAGAGAGAGAGAGAGATAGCGCGAAGGATGCACGCGGATAATACGGCGTTCGCAAGGCGGTGTGAGAGAGATAGCGCGAGGCATGCACACGTGTAGGAAAAGGATTGCGTCCGCATTGGCGTGGGAAAAGGATGACGTTCGCATGCATTGGGAGATAGAGAGACAGCGCGAGGCATGCATGGACGTGGGAGAAGGAGGCGCAGAAATAATCGACATTTTTTTTTAAATATAATAATAATAATAATATTATTTAAAATTTATGTTTAATATAATTGTGTGTGTTATGTGTGTGTGTTGGTGTGGTGTGTGTGTGTGTGTGTGTGTGTGTGTGTGTGTGTGTTTAAAACTATATATATATATATATATATAAAATATAAAATATAAAATATAAAATATACAAAAAGATATAAAATATGTATAATATAATAATAAGCGACGCTCCATCTGAAACAGAAAAAATACAAGTCTTATTAGTATAAGAATGTAATTTTATAAATCTAATATAAATTTTAAAAATAGATACTTACAATATCACCATACTTCAATCTCATCATATGGCTCGAGGCCGAATAATTTCCGAAGATTTGAAAATATCCTCGTAAGCCCACTCATGCGACTCCGCGTACTTGCGTGCCTCTTGCGTGTCACCCCAAATATTATCCAGCTCCCACCGCATATTGCGCCGCAACCACCGCGTGTATCGCCGGTGCTCGATATTTAAAAATCGAATTTCCTCAATAAGCTGAAATATATTATTAATTAATACCATAATAGACAAAATATATAACAGAAACATTGAACATTCTACTTACCCGATAATGCGGCAGCATAACATATATGTATGTGCAGGTACAGGCTGTTTCAGACATGTTTAATACTTCTTTTTATAAACTTATAACTTCTCGTCACACGGTGTTCTTTATCGCTGCTCGAAACGTTGTGACAGCCACGACAGGCCAGACATTGTCTCGAACATTTTAGAGTAGGGGATGAACACTTACGAAGAACGCTTACTCTCAACTCTTGATAAGAAAACAAAGGTAGCCGTTCCCCGCGGACAATTGTCTACAAGTCTTTTAAATATGAATAATATATTATAGATAAACCACTATCGAACGGCTATTGAACGGCTATCAAACGGCTATCGAACGGCTTTGAACAGCTATCGAACGGTTATCGAACGGCTTTGAACGACTATCGAACGGCTTTGAACGGCTATCGAACGGTTATCGAACGGCTTTGAACGGCTATCGAACGGCTCTGAACAGCTTTCGAACGACTATGAACGGCTTTGAACAGCTATCGAACGGTTTATCGAACGGCTTTGAACGGCTATTGAACGGCTCTGAACAGCTTTCGAACGGCTATGAACGACAAAACAATTATTTATACACCATTCAAATATTAAACTCTATGTCCATGTACTGAAATGTAACATCTATATTTAATTAACTAGCTGACGCCGCTATCTAACGTCACGTACTGAAATTTAATACTCGCATACTGGGATAAGAAAGAGGAAAAGGAAGAACAAAGAGAATAAAAATATATTTAACAATAATTTATTCTAAAAATGTTTGAGTGAATCTTTATGATGATTCGTCCACCAATTGAATATTTTAAATACATTTGTAAAGCGCAATTTTTCAAATGTTTTTCACAGCGCATAGTATTAGTAACATCTAGCTTATTTAACGAAGTGATATCTTCATAGTCCGCATCCAAGGTCTCAATAATAACATCGTTTCTCGCATCATCGTCAAGTATATCGGCCAGCCATTCTCGTTTTTCGTGTCCTTTAACGTACACGATAGGAGATGCTCCATCTTCCCTTTCCGCTGCACCCATCACAGCTCTCGTAATCAAACGCCTGGCGAAGCTGTATGGAACGTTTCCATCCTCCATTGAAGCCCATGGTGATGTCCGATTAGCCATGAAGCTTGGCATCTCTCAGATTTTGTAAGCGCACGCCATGGTACGGGACTTGCAAAAAAGTAGTGAGAAAGAACAAATCCATTTCTCAGTATCGCTACTTCCTTCACGACAAAGTTCGCCCGATAATGAATCCCTGCAGATCTACAAACGTTGGCGCGATCATGCCGATAATATTACCGTACGACTGCAAGAACGATGTACGACTGCTGTCGATCGTCAAATCTTAATTTTTATATATTTTTGACATTGGAGGGGATATTTGCTGATTTAGGTAATTTTACGAACTACGTTGGTCAATGGGCAATATTCGACAACGCGATCGTGCAAGATGAGACAATAGGCGGTGGTATTTGCAGGTATATCCTCCTTGCACTCAACTCTAATCTCACGTCCACGGTGGAATTTTTTGACAGACTCGTTTTGTCGCGAGCAAATCGATAACCCGCGAGAGACCGCAATGTAAAAATTTTGAAATGTTTAATAGCACATCATCATTATCACATCCGTAATAAGATTTGCGAAAACGAGAGTACATATCGAACAAGAGGGCGAATCTATTTTTATCGAAATCTAAATTTAAATCATCGTAGGGATAAATTCCGATTTAGATAGAGTTTAACGTTGGTCAATTTGCAGTCGTCGAATGTAGTAATATTTTTGACACAGCATTTTTCTGCCAGTCTGCAGCGCAAAGATCACGTATCGCGCTTCTCCAGCTGAGAGGCGGCTTTCACCAGTCCACGAATGCTAGTCGTATTATGCATAGAGAAATTCGTATAGATCCCAAGAGCGAAACTCATATTCAAGTATCGCCGCTTTCCAACGCGCGTAGCAAGGATAGTTTATTGACCTCGCTCAATATTACATGAGGCATACGCCATTGTATCTGAATAATTCGATATCAGCTTCAGCCGAAGCATGTCCAAATATGCAATTGTTGTCGTTGCGCGAACGTATCAGAATTAATTCGTGACGAGCGTTGATCACAACTCGCTTATAATCTTCGCAAAACCCAATAGTAGGTTTAGCGGCACGCAAAAATTGAAGTAAGCTTCAGCAGCATTATGCGACATATTCCACGCAGCATTCTCAAGATTTTACCTTCTCGGTTGTTAGAGACATAGTTTTAATCGTGGAAGTTATTCCAACGTTTCTGTTGCGGTCAATCTCCACACCGTCGAGTTCATATCGAAGTCATCAACATAAACGCGACACAATTGTTTCCCAATACCACTCTTGCTCCTTCATCTACTTTACGCACCTTCACTTTCCTCGACGTATAGAAACTTTCACATGGTAACGTGTACAAATCTTGATGTTGTATCGGTATCCGTATCTCGTCGCTATATCCAAGCGTTGTGTTGGCGTATGGATTGTACGTATGATCTCATCTTGACGATACGATCGTCAAAGATCGGCTCGCCTCCGATATTCAAGATGTCAATCATATCGTTCAAGTATTTCGTACGACGAATCCCAATGATTTAAAACTCGCGATTCAACGCGGTGAGTTTATTTTAGCGTAACCAGATATCTGATTATTGTCACCCGATACCGCAGTCATCGCTTCTCGCAAAATATTGTCCCTCGTAAGATATTGTCTCTCGCGTGCTCCGTGCTTTCGTTCAACACAAGCATTTCATTTGTCAACGCTTTAGTTTTGCCGCCGCGTATATGCAATCTTACGGTAATTTCCTCTCCTCGAAATCGAGCAAATGTCCTTCTTGATCACAATGCGTATCGTTAAATCAGTAATGCTCCGTGCGACGATCGGTAGATAAATGATCTGTGCTGGCGTTTCCGATATTTATATCCTGGCGGCACGCTCGGTGAAAATTCATGTATCGTGTGTACGCGCTTGTCATTGCTGTACGCGCCAGTGGTTACGCTGCATTCTATACGAATAATATTTACGCTAATATATTTATCGGTACATCCGATTCGTGCCATATCCGAGGCTGTAATATACGATTCGACGAGAATCCCAACAACGATCCACGTTGCCCGGTTTACTAAAATTTATCTATAGACACATTGATTTCACTTTTTAGCGTATTATGATTAGCGCGAAGCATTATTGGATATTCATCGTGTTCTTCGCCATCAACAATATCGTTGGAATCAACTACGCGTCGATGTCGCAAAATTGCACGTCGGAGATATTCGTTTATTGCGTGTAATTCGTACGATCCTTCGGGAATCGTAATTTCCTTATCGTCGTTATCAAAATAAAATTTATTATTCCAAGAATTCACGTTCGATATCGTATGATAAGTTTCAAAATCCGTTAAACCAAGCTCATAATCGCCATCGCTTAAATCTATAGCCGGAAAGTAGCTTACAGCAAGAACGCTACTCTTGCCGGTCAACGTAAGCGTGAGTGACATGCTGGAAACTGTCGAACGAATACTGAGACGCGACGGAGAATTGTCAAGCTTTAAATTCATATCGATCATCGACTGTTTGAAGAAATCGAAGACACAATTGTCCACAAATACTTTGATTATAATTCTGATAGGCCGTGTGATTGTATTCTATATTTGTAACATTCTGTCCAAAATATCGCACTAATTCCTTGGGCGGTCGAAGATTTCCAAAACTATCGAAATATACCACACGATCTCCCCTCTTTGCATACGCAACCCAATGAGTACCGAAACCATCGACGTCATCCAAATTGACGATACCGCTCTCATTTCGCCGTATACCGTTTATCGGTAAATTATTCCGCATGAAAACGCCTCTAAAAAATTGTATACGCATACGTCTTGCAAGTTGTTCCAATTGTACATTAGTTGTTACACCGACAGGCATCTTTATTTTGACGTTTTTTTTTTTTTCTTGGCCGCTGTTGAGAACCCTCGTCCGCGCTTGTATGGAGCGAGATAAAGACCGTGACCTTCCATGGCGCGATTATGACGCTGCATTTCTTCGAGCTGACGTTGCGCCGCCTTGCTATCGTTCACCGCCTTCGCGATTCCCGCTGCTCCGCCAGCCAACGAACCGAGAACTCCCAATAATGGTAAAATGGGTAAGATACCACCGCGCTTCGCTATAGGAAGTATTCGTTTTTTCGCAGTCTTTTTCTTCATCGATGATTTTTTTGTTTTCATCCCCATACCGAATTTTGTCTTTGCTTTCATAGCCGCCCAAACAGCTGTAGCGGCTGCTTTCTCACCAATAGTCGAATCTCTCGCGGTAATACGTGTTCGCGCTTTCGTGGCGAGTATATTATCCGCAACGTGTCGTTGACCGAGATCGTTGCTTCCAGAATAAGCTATGTCGTGCTCGCGACACGCGGCATCCAATGGATTGATACCTCGATCGCCTCTAGCCAATCGCGTTTCTAAATGAGTTCCCGGTCCGCAAAACTGATAGCCTGGAATATGTAATTCGATAGGAAGTGCGTTTATCGCACGATTAACAAACCGCTACCTCTTATAATTTTTGCTGGCATTTGCCACAATCTTTTATTAACGGTGTTGGACCGTCGAAATGTGTTTGTTGGCACGGCAAATTATAATGTCGCGTGCATTGACGATACTGTTGAACCTCTGAGTCAGCTTTTATATGTTCGGGAAGCTTGTCCCACAATTGTTCCACGTAGCTACCAAAGTCTCGCAGTAAAACAATCTTGGGGATAATCTGTAACTGCTCGGTGGTAAGCTCGAGAATATCGCTGTCAACCGATAGAAGAAGAAACATTTTTGAGACTGAGCGGTTTCGATTCGGTGCACCTCTATAAATAGGGCCCCGATGACTCATTTTCCAAAATCTGATTTGAGACTCGCGAGAGCAAACATGCGGTTCGCGCGACAAGCGACGATAATCAAAGTGATAAATTTTGACGATAAAACACGAGTAATGTCCGAGAAAGAAATACGCAAGCATGGAAACATGCTGCCGACTACTATACGCGGTATCATTTGCGGTCCTTCGAATTGCGGTAAGACTAACGTGTTGATAAGTTTGATAGAAAGTCCACACGGTGTACATTTCGAGAATGTGTACGTATACTCGAAATCACTTCAACAACCGAAATATCGATATTTGGAAAATTTGCTATTATCGATCGATGAAATTGGTTATTTTACATTCTCTAATAATAGTGACGTTATTCCACCGAGCGAGGCGCTTCCGAATTCCATTTTTATCTTTGACGACGTGGCATGCGATAAGCAAGATACGATAAGAGAGTACTTTGCAATGGGTCGACACTCGAGCGTCGACTGTTTCTATCTTTGTCAAACGTATGCCAGGATACCCAAGCATCTTATACGGGACAATGCAAATTTACTGATTTTATTTAAACAAGATGGTACAAATTTGAAACATGTATACAACGATCATGTAAATACTGACATGTCTTACGGCGATTTTCGCGCATTCTGTCAGGAATGTTGGCAACACGAGTATGGATTTGTAGTGATTGATAAAGACAGTTTACAGACTAATGGACGATATCGAAAAGGATTTAACGATTTTGCAATACCGTAAAGTGGTTAGTCGCTATCGATACATCGATCGAGCAACGTCTAAAATTTTCGTCCGAGCGCAACATGACGACGACGATTGACAGTGACGATCGTGAGAAGATTGCGAGAGAGATTGTAAAAACGAGCGAATCAATCCGCAAAAAATATCGTTCTTTAAAAACCGGTCAAATGGAGGAAGACGTCGCATTGGAGAGGCACTTTAAACCAATTATCGAACCTCTAAAACAACTTGTCGAAAATACAATCAATGTGGAATCTAATGAAGCGAAAATCGAACCATCGAGTATGCTCGAAGACAAGCATCTGAAAAAAGAGTCTGGAACAAAGCGAACAAGGTCAAATATATCATTGAACGATTCGCTAATAACTTCTACTCCAAATCAATCAAAACGTAAGCGGATGAAACAATTATCGAATGTGGTTGCTTCTACTCCGATAAAAGATGTACAATCGAGTCAAATATTGTACGAAAGATCGTCTCCGTATGTGGAAGAAATTTTCGAATCTACGCCTGAAACGCTTGTGACGTCAGTTCAATATCAATTACAAACATCCGAGGGTCAAAATACATTGCGCGAACATTTGGGTCCACTAGGGCAAAATATGTGGGAGCTATTTTGAGTCAAGATAAAAATATCAATATGGATTATGTTTACGGTGTTAAATTTTGCAACGAAGGAATGATGCTCGGTGATAAAATTTTTGATGTGGATAAAGATGACAATATAATTATCGGTGGAATAAGATACGTGGGAACACCAGGTCTCTACGAGTTGATTTTCAAGAGAATACCCGACGGTGACGTATACAATGACGATGATAAAATTAAATACAAAAATATATTACTGGCGACAAATGCGCATAGACGTGGCAATGATATGCGTAATCCATTGTTAAGTAACAAGGGATACAAGTATAAAAATATAATAGCGCCATTAATTTCTATTAAAAATATAATAGCGCCTGGAAAAAAAGCTGGAAGAGGTATAAACATACCGCGCGCTATGGCGTTAAACGATAATAAGATCGATTATGTGCATTGGAATGATCCCAACGAGTTGGTAGATCGCTTGCGATTGCTGGAAGCTTCGCGTCAAGCCGGCAACAATGCCCACGACAATGAAATATTATCAATTATCGAGGAACTTTACGAAGCTGGCCTTATTATAAATTAATCTATGCGTCGGCGAAACGAGTCAGTCTGTCATTATTGTTTGTATCGAAATGTCGATTAATAAATTTGGATTATCGTTGGGAACACCAAACAACTCATACTATCAATGGAATGGATTACTAAGAAATTACGTGCGCGATAACGCTCTGTGTCAGACAGCCTCCGGCTTTGACGCAAGGTCGCGCAAGATACGACGGGTAGCGCAACCGGAAGATGATACTGATGCCGCAAACAAACAGTACGTGAAAATACGTGTCAAGTCTTTAGAAGATAGACTGGAAGAACTTGAGAAAAAAATAATCACGCTCGAGACGAATGTGCAAACGCTGCAAATAATGATGGATGAGATGCAGAAAATGCTTCGGTATGCAACTCACGCGCAGACTACATCTAATTCAGCGCAAGAGAAGAAAGATATATAAAGAATATACGTGGAGGAATTATCTCATTATTGCAAATTATGCCTCGATCAAATATGTCGCAAAAGACCTCTGTAAACAGCTGCTCGTGGAAGAATTGCATGCTCCAGCGAGAAAAAATTTCCCACGTAGGCGTGTCATAGTACACGGATACGACGATCTGTGGCAGGCGGACGTGGTCGAGATGCGTCCATATGCACGATTCAACAAAGGCTACAACTACATACTCACAGTTATCGATGTGTTGAGCAAGTATGCGTGGGCTGTAGCGCTCAAGAGTAAGAGTGGAAACGAGATGTCGGATACGATCGCAAAGATAATTCGTGACGATGGAAGATGCCCGAAAAATCTTCAAACCGACAGAGGAAAAGAATTTTACAACGCAAATGTACAGAAACTCGTGAAGAAGCATAACATTAATCATTATTCGACGTACTCTGTCATGAAAGCCTCGGTCGTGGAACGATTCAACCGAACGTTAAAGAACAATATGTGGAAAATGTTTACGCTTAATGGAAATTACAAGTGGATCGACGCGTTGTCCAGGCTCGTTGGAGAGTACAATGCGCGAAAACATCGCACTATCGGTATGAGACCTATCGATGTTACCCCCGCGATCGCCGATAAACTTTTAAATACGGTATACAGCAACGTAAAGATTGCGGCACCGGCAAGATTCAAAGTAGGCGATCCGGTACGCGTGAGTAAAGTCAAGACCATCTTTAAGAAAGGTTACACGCCAAATTGGTCGACCGAAGTGTTTAAGATCGTTAAAGTGCAGAAAACTAATCCCGTGACCTATGTACTCAAAGATTCGCGCGGGAATCCCATCGCTGGCGGATTTTACGAATACGAGTTACAACGCGTTGCTAATCCCGACGTACATCTCGTGGAAAAGGTGATACGCAAAAAGGGTGACGAGGTTTATGTGAAATGGCTGGGATTTGATGCGACACACAACTCTTGGATAGATAAAAATAATATATTATAAATATGTTAACAATAATACATAATAATATTTTACAAATATAAACAATATTGTATACATTATAAAATATATATATAATTTACAATAAATATACATATAATTTACAATAAATATACATATAATTTTTATTTACAATAAATATAGATATAATTTTTATTTACAATAAATATACATGATTTTTATTTATAACGGTATTTTGTAATGTCCCCACGGTAGCGTGTCGGTGGTTTCGGGTACGATATACCGCTTGTCATCGTACGGACTTAGAGCAATTTTTGTCTCGCGGATGGTGTATACTTCGTGTAATTTAGATCTTATACAAGACTGCTGACGCGTCATTTCAATCTCTTCGTTCAAACACCGCGTGTAATCGTCGAACGTTATCGTTCTCGCGACGACGTTACTCTTGACGCCTTTTACTTTTTTCGTGTCTTTCTTACCATCTACTCGCAACGCGTACATTTTTGCCCTAAGTCCGACGAATTCGGTCATGATGGTGCCATTATTTTCATCCTTCATTAAACCCGGTATCTTTTTATTCGCGAGCGGTATACCGTACACATTGTCCACCGCACAATCGCTGGTATCGAATCTGTCGACGTTGCGCTTTATATTCTCATATACATCGTCACACTCGATGTGATATATGAGACTGTCGGTGTCGGTGTACATGACTTTACATTTCTCTCGATACATAGGTACCATATAATCGTGGTGAAACTCGTACAAACATGTCTTGGATATGTCGAGTATACACATACCCACGTAGATTGGTTTATTAAATTTCACCTCGAGATTGCGCAATTCAACGGCGATCAGATTCTCCGAAAACACGCTTCTACTATGAAAATTTGGTTTTGCGATCATCGCCTCTGCGCCATATCTTCCATCCCAATGTGTCACGAGCTTAATATTAACCTGATTGCGCACATTTTCCATCGTTTTGCCAAATACCGCATTATTCATTAATTTATATAAATTTTTTTCAAAATCATTTTTCGCGAGTGTTCGGAATTGTGTATTGAGTTCGATATAACTGCGAAGCCATGGAGATTGCGAAAACTGTAATATTCGATGTATTTTTGTAACTCGAAGTCCGTGTCGCGTGCATTGCTGCAGGTTGCGGTAATGTATTACGTAACGCTTCTTATCATATAAAGTTGCGAGCAGCTTATCCTGCCGCTTACCAGGTGGTTTGTCGCGTGTCGGGCAAAACGGTAGGTCAGTGTGCGCATCGTGAACACGTTGCGGATACTCGAGATCGACTTCAAGGATATAGCCTATAGGCGAATCGAGCGCGATCGATGATGTATCAAAATCGGATACGTCGTCGACCCATCGAAAATCTGCATAGGGCAAAGGTTGACACATTGCCCATCCGTACAAATTATTTACATCAAAGTACGTGAGATATGATGAAGGTTTCGATGGATCGTACGATTCCATATACTTGTTATTAGCATGTGCGTATCTGTTGGAACATTGACTCAAACCACCGCGTATTCCGCGTTCGATGAATAAAACCATGTCGATATCCGTAAGCAATTCGAATGTAATATTCGTATGTTTCAACATGGCGTCCCACGTGTATCCGGGAAGAGTATAGTAATACGCGGGGTCGAGCCCATAACTTTTAATACAACTCTCGCGGAAATTTTCAAAAATATCTGCTAATAACAATACATCAATTTTGAGATACAAGTCGCTATATTCGCCCAGCGTTCGAATAGAGAACCGCTCCCACACGTTCTCGGCGTGCGCGTAATCGCTCTCGGATATTGTGTCACCGGTCAAGGAACTGTAAAATGATTCGCGCGGTGGTAAACACGTATCTTGCAACCTGTCGACGCAGTCAATATATTCGTACGGAAAGACGCCCTTCCGTGTTAATAAATTGAAATTGTCATTTGATAAATTTTGAAATTCAGATTTTAAAATTTTGAGTTTGTCTTTATTCAAGAATGATGCCAATTTATCGAGACTAGCTGTGAGAAATTTATACGAATCGATAAAACGCAATTTAATATGATTTTGTGATTTCTCTCCGCCAAGTTTAACATTTTTCGTAAACGATATATATTTTTCTTTTGTTATCGGAAGTATTTCAATTTCCCCTTCGAACGCTGTAGCTATTTCCTTGATAATAAAATGTGCATCGTAACCGGATAAATTATGAAAAACTATTGGAATGCAAAAAGAATCTTTATAATTTAAATTGCAATTTGAATGCGCGGGACCTCTGTATCGCCCCGTCAGATGACAATGATCGCGTACGCGTGTATCGTCTTGTACAAATGGTTTCTCGCATATATGGCATTGTGTCGCGTTGTGAAATTTTTCACATTCATCAGATGTTAAATTTACCATGGGGACATTAGCTGATAAAATACTTTTTACACGCTGCGCTAAATTTTTTAGTTCTTCGACGAACCATGATATGCAATCGATATCGCGACGGGAATGATACGCGGATAACGAATCGTCGTACGAGCAATGTACATAATAAGCAATACTAAATACTTTATGATGTTGGTAATTTCTCTCTTCCTCCGTCTTCTCCAAAACACACTCCAAGTCGGCGTACACGACGAAAGGAAGCCGCTCTTTCCGATTATAATTGTTGAACGTGAGCCACTTGTCCTTATCGCTCGGTAATCGGATAGCGCACTCGTTCATCTCTCGACAGTCCACCGTATGTGATTGCAATTTGTCGTCCGAGCCAAAGTAGTGCAAACATCTGTAAAAAGAAATAATTTTTATTTTTGTTCAATTATTTGTACAATGTATTTTATTAAATATATACGTACCGATCGCAGATATATTTCTTGTGTTCTTTTTTGCTCAATTGCGAGCTCACGAGCCTGGATAGATTCTTGATCCACGCGAAATGTCCAACGTTGTTGTCTTCCACGTACAGCAAGTTGACGTGTTTGTCTCTTTTCATCTCACTTAGACGTATCGGGACAATGTTCTTTTCCTCGATACTATATACATTGATTGAGATATTGTTGAGAAGTTCGAATTTATTAATTTGATTCACAGTCACTGGAAACTCAATGTCCTGGAGATTCAGCACTGTTGTATAATGAGGATACGAAGATTCCCGACCTACGTCCCTTTCAGCTGGATGTAGAGCGGCGACCACAGACCACGCGAAACATGCATTGTCATTAGATTGCACGTTGATTACCGCTCTCTTCATCATTATCGCCCGCGGTAATTTTATGTGACATCCCGCGCGCAAAGGATTATATTTATTTATATTTACGATTAAATCGAGTATTCGCGATAATGCCCACCCGCTATCACATTCTTGAAATTCTTCGAGCGAGGCAAGGGTGGGCTCGACAACGCGCCGCTCGTACCATTCGCGTAAATCGGTTGTGCGAAAGAGTTCATAGTTTCTGGTATTGATACTTTTATTTGCGCGTTTATCACCCGTCACAAATTCACCATTGAACACTGTATTAATTTTCACATTAAAGTGTTTTTTCAGCACGGTTTGCACGTGTTCGAGTACAATGTCTTTGGCATCCTCGAAAAATTGACGAGGCTCGATATGATTATGATTTATAACCGCACCAGTCAATATGCGGCTCTCGAACGCCGTATCGATCTCTCGCCAAATCAATCCATGTTGCCGCGTACTGCATCCTGCACCCGCGTGTACAAAACGCGTGCGTAACGAGTTCTTCAATCCCTCGAGTCGTGCGATTCGGGCAATCAGCGATTGTCGAATTCCGATCGATAATCGTGGACGTTTGATTCGACTTTGCTCTTCCACCGATTCGATATATTCGTCGCATCGTTGCTCCCACGCAACGTACTCCTCTATCGAATTCACCCTTGCAGATTGCTCGCGCAGATTTCGTTCGGCACTGTTTTCCGCCATATTTATGTCAATAATTTTGCTAACAAGACGCGCTTACTAGTAGCTCTTGTCTCGGAACTCTTGGCGAAAATACTGACAGGGTGTGCCTCTTTACCATGATTTTATATTCTATCTTGATGTCTCTTTCTATCATGTGTATCAACTAAATCTTTATTTCGCGGTTTGTCACGTACATTTTGACTAATGTCGATTAATGCATTTTTTGATCGTCTAGAGATGATGTCATCTCAGCCAAGATGCATCGCGAAAGTTTCAAATTATACGCTGCTGTCCAAGTATGTTAGTGCAATTTAATCATGAGGATTATCCTTATATTTCACGATTTTGTCACGTTTTGACACGCGCGTTTGAATTCTGATATCTAGGGGTGATGTCATCGCGAAGCAGCCACACATCGGCGCTTGAAAATTTTATATTACGTTGCATTTTTTATGCATTCCGCTAAATCTTCATTTCGCGATTTGTCACGTACATTTTGACTAATGTCGATTAATGCATTTTTGGTCGTCTAGAGATGATGTCATCTCAGCCAAGATGCATCGCAAAAGTTTTGGATTACTTATATATTAGCACAATTTAACCTTGATACTTGTTCTTATATTTCACGATTTTGTCATGTTTTGACACGCGCGTTTGAATTCTGATATCTGGGGTGATGTCATCGCAAAGCAGCAGCACATCGGCGCTTGAAAATTTTATATTATGTTGCATTTTTGTGCATTCGGCTAAATCTCACACCTAGTGATGATGTCATCGCGAAGCAGCCGTACATCGGCGCTTGAATGGAAAAATTGAAAAAAAATATCGCGTCGGCAATAATCCCCACCACATTGCAATTTTGCAACGCTAATACATATTTTAAATATGTTTAATACGTTCAGTATTGCATCGACCACTTGTGTGAAAGGTTCATAGAAAATGTATCCTACTGAAGGAAGCCGCATGAATTATTACGTTCCGATTCAAGATGCTGATGAAACTTCACCGTGTAAGAAGAAGAAATGTAACAAGTAAGTTTTAATTAACTTAAAGAATTTTTTATACTTTTTAAATATTTTTTACATCTTTTAAGTATTTATATAAATAATATTTTTTTTTTACTCCCTAGCATTTCATCCGAGCCTCGTCGTGCGGTTCGTATACTCGGAAGACGATACGCCTTAACCCCGACGTCATACAAATATTTGGACATTGGAATAAACGTTGGAGCTGTATCTTGCGTGGAATTGGTTCTCGGCGATAATCGGGGCAATCAAATAATATTGCCTTTTGAAACATGGAAATCGCTGATGCAGAAACGTGGAGACATTGAACAGCTTCTACAATCGACTGAAATCCCATTGCGGATCCGAGATTTAACATTCGAAGTGGTTAAAATATCTGATTCGAATATTATAAAAATAGGATTATTCAATAATTCTTTATACATGAAACCGCCAACTCTATTCTATTTATTCGATTTTGAAAAATGCATAGATCATATGTATTACTGGCTATGCGAAAATACGCATCTTGTAAATGAAAAATTCAAACAATTTGTAACTGTTTTACAACAGAATAATATCGCTAATGTATGCGACGCTGCAAAAGCGATACGTGAAAGTGATATGTTTAACGGCGAATCTCTCATAGATTGCGAGTTATTGACATGTGCTGTAAATGATATTCTTCACGATGCTTGTAATAAATAAGTTATTTTACTATTTATCTGTGAATTTAATTATTTAACCCATCCTTTATGTATGAATAAAAACTGTGTAATAGATATGCACAGTCTGCAAAACTTAAATCTTTCTCTCGACATACTCTGCTTAAGATGTAGAAAAGTGATGAGGTAGATGAGACGTGATACTCCAGTTAGAAGGAGACAAAAGATATTAAATTAAATATATATAATCGAGAGGAGTGTGCAGCGTTATAGTACGCAACCGTCCACGCCCTTACGACGATCTTAACAATATGTGTTATGGCTGACGAAGAAATTATAGTTATCGATGATGACGAGGATATCATTCTCGAAGATGGCAATTTGATGGCATTTGAGAATTTGTTGGACGATTCATCAGACGAAGACCGCATACTTTCGGAGGATTCCGATTATAATAGTGATTGCAGTATTGATATTATTGCGGACATAAAGCAACGAACTTTAAACCGAGTTGAAATAAATAGTTTAGGTGCGGTGAAAATGTGCTGTATATACTTTTATTATAAAAGTGATGTCAACGAAAAATTTTGCACAGACTGTTTTATGCGAATTTCAGACTTATTTTCGAATATTCGTGTTGTGCGAGAACATGAAAGTGCAATTTTTGACCTAATCCTGGGATCGTTTTGCGCAGAGTGTAGAAAACCGCTGTATCAGATAATGCCCTGCAATATGTGTCCAATTTGCATTGTATAAGCTGGACAAAAACTTGTGTTGTGAAAAAAACTTGAATTGGAAATATGGAGAAACCCAAATACATTGCGCGATTAGAACAATATCTATGGGAGTTTTACATAGAGGTGGACTCGGCGTGTTCATGCGGGTTATGGGAAAGAACGTGCCTTGAGTGTCTCGAGTGGTTGGAAGAACAGTACCGACTCGCGATATTACAACAGAGGCGCGGAATTCAATCGCTGTTTGGCCGAATCGCGCGACTTGAAAGTTTAAGACATTCGTTACGCAAACGTTACAAACCCATAGATGTCCGTGTCCCGGCGCTGTCGACAAACACTCCTGTGACTTCACTTGTACAAATGATACAAGGCCGAGAAATCGGCTTGAAGAAATCTAATACAATAGATTTGGATCATCGTCTGAGAGATCATGAAGAAGTGATGTACAAGGAATGGGACTTTGATATATAAAATGCAGCTGACGTCTCGTTATGAACCGCATTGAAATACTCGAAGAATTAATTGTAAGTATCTATTTTTTAAAAATTTATATTAGATTTATAAAAATTACATTCTTATACTAATAAGACTTGTATTTTTTCTGTTTCAGATGGAGCGTCGCCTTATTATTATATTATACATATTTTATATCTTTTTGTATATTTTATATTTTTATATTTTTATATTTTATATATATATATATATATATATATATATATATATATATATATTTTTAAACACACACACACACACACACACACACACACACACACACACACACACACACACACACATACACACACACAATTATATTAAACATAAATTTTAAATAAATATTATTATTATTATTATATTTAAAAAAAATGTCGATTATTTCTGCGCCTCCTTCTCCCACGTCCATGCATGCCTCGCGCTGTCTCTCTCTATCCCCCACATGCATGCGAACGTCATCCTTTTCCCACGCCAATGCGGACGCAATCCTTTTCCTACACGTGTGCATGCCTCGCGCTATCTCTCTCACACCGCCTTGCGAACGCCGTATTATCCGCGTGCATCCTTCGCGCTATCTCTCTCTCTCTCTCTCTCTTTCTCCCAAGTGCATGCTTCGCGCCATCTCTCTCTCCAACTTGCATGCCTCGCGCCATCTCTCTCCAACGTGCATGCAAACGCTATCTTTGTCTTACGCTCATATGGACGCCTCGCGCTATCCTTCTCCCACGCCTCCTCGCGGCTTCGCGTCCCCTCTTCCCCGCGGGTCCCTCACCTATCGGTTTCGCCGCGATCCCCCTCCCCCTCTCCGCGGGTCCCTCGCCTACCGGTTAGGACGCGGTCCTCCCCCCCCCCCCCCTCTCCGCAGACCCCTCGCCAACCGGTTAGGACGCGATTCCCCCGCGTGACGTCATACCCCCGCGCCGGTTTCCCCTCGCCCCTCACCCCCCTCAGAGGACCTGCGTTAGAACCGGCCTAGCTATACTACTGTTATCTTTATTTTTAACTTATCGAATGCTCATTTTTGCTCCCGTGTTTTCGATTCTCAAGATCTCTTCCGTCCCCCTCCCCCCCCCCGAACCACCCCCTGTCCCATTTCGGGTATATTGAGTAGCCGCGGAATTTTGCCGTCGCGTTAATTATCGGTCTCGCAATTGTCTCTCAGCGTTACTATTATCGTGAATGGTGCGGCCTGCCGTACCTGGTGCCCAACTCGGTTATTTGGTGATATATTGAATTTTTCGGGATATCGGGATCGATATTCGAAACACGCACCGAAGGTGTGCCGTGGGCACCGAAGAACCGCCCGCCGAATATTCAAATAATTATTACTTAAATAATTTAAAAGAAATTACGGTTACAATATATACAGGGTGTCCTAAAACTACCGTATTTCCTCTTAATGACAGATTCCTTAGAAAATTTCAAGACAAAAATTCTAATACAAAAATGTCGAGACTATAAGTCTTGGATGACGATAGTTATTCTACAGGCCAATAAAATATTCTATTATCTAATTTCCGCGGAGATCAACACGACCGTGCGTAACAGTATCAAATTACCAGGCGTAATATAGTTTTTAAATGGAAGTAATATAGTTTTTAAATGGAAGTAATATAGTTTTTAAATAGGTAGCGATTATATTTTACGAATGACAGGGCTGAAATTTCGCGCGCTCAGGCACGACGAAATAGTAGACACCTTCATGGTAACATTGATCGACCACTTTGACAGCTGAAGTTGAAACATGTCACAAATTTTTACTTGAATCATTTTTGAGATGCCTTCAGTTCTTGCATCCATTATTCGTAAAAAGAATATACTAATGCAATGCGTGAAAACAGAAAAGCGGGAAAACATATAATGACAATGCTATTGTAAATTTATACGATAATCATAATATCATAAAAAGAGCGCCCCATTCATAGACCACTTTTTTCACTTGTTATCTCGCCGTACCTGAGCGCGCGAAATTTCAGCCCTGTCAATCGTAAAATATAATCACTTCCCGTTTAAAAACTATTATAGTCTCGGCATTTTTGTATTAGGATTTTTGTCTTGAAATGTTCTAAGGACTCTGCCATTAAGAGGAAATACGTAGTTTTAGGACACCCTGTATATACATATTTTGTAAAATGTAAAATTTTTTATATGAGTTTCTTTCATGACTCAACACTATACTTCAATATTTATTTTTATATATAAAATAACACGAGAAATGTGCTTTAATATTTATCTTTATATTTAACTATTATTATTAATAATAATAATTTTATCAATTGTTATGCCTCCGGAGAGGCACGGTAGTTAGGATCGTTTGCCGGAAGGAATTTGGGAATTCGGGCTCTGCCCGGGTAACTCACTGATTTTATTATAAATAAAAATGACACCTTTGTATTCGGAATAAATATATATATATCTGTTTTATTTGTAACTTGGCTTAATTACATAGTTCCCGCACGTCACTCGCGTCGCGTATCGCGATAACGTGGCTTTAATTTAATAGTTTCCCGTAATTAGCGTTATTGACTGCCCGCGTAATGTTAATTAATGATAAAGACTGCCCGCCGCTCGTTAGCGATGGGTCTTTTTATTATCTCCCCTTGTTTTCCCGAGAGGGGATCGTTTAGTGACAAGACCATGTGTCGTGTCGCTCAATTTTAGCGGCAAGATCCGGATGCAAGCTAAGGAGTTCTAAGTAGGACTTCTTTGCTTGCATTTTCGCAATTTCCTTATTCCTTTTTATTTCGCTTTTAAGTAGGACTTCTACGTTGCATTTTCGCAACGCTCTTATTCCGCTTGCCCTGATTTCCGCGTTTTCGCAATGAAGTGATTGCGCGGTCGCTCGGGCTTCGCGCGTGGCTCGCGTTGTCAGCGCTTCGCTCGATCAACGTTCGTAACGTGATCTGTATTCGCGTTACACGTTGAGCAATGCCTTACCGTATAAAATAATATATCTCTAAAATAATATATATCTAATAATTCGTGTATAGCCTTTTCGGGTTGTAATATCTCTCCCCCGTAAAAAAAAGAAAAACGGAGATGTAAAAGTGACGTTTTTCGCAAAACAAACAAAATTATTTTTTCTTATTCTAATGTATAATATTTTTCCCGTATATAATATGAGGTATAATCGTTTCTTATTATTCCTATACTTATCTAAAATCGTGTACTTAAACTACGTTTTAGTATGGGCTTTGGGAATTCGTAGGATATACGTGGTTCATCTTCTTTGTATATCCTGACTGACGGTCGTTTCGTATGTTTCTTTTATTCCTTATGATTATATATATTACGTTTACGATTATAATTATTGTTATTATTTATTTTTTCTAACTCGGAATTTAATTTCACTAACTCTGCTTGGTGTAGTGTTACGTCCTTTAAGGTGTCGTTGTCGTGTGTCAGTGTATTTTGGTCCCGTAAACATGTGATATTGATTTCGTGTAAGTAGGTCTCTATGTTTGTCTCGTAGACAGTTTCTTTCGTTTGTATTGTCATGTCTGAGGTTGTTAATTTACAGTTTTCTCGTATTTCAATTTTGCCCGTGTTTTTTATTATTTTTCTATGTATGTTTTGTCCGTCGCACTTTGGAGCGGATGCGATTTCTCGGTCGTTCAAACAATGAATAGGTTAAGTTTTTTATTTTAATTTTCTATAAATGGTTTTAATTTGTTTATGTGCATGCGAACTGTTTTCCTCCCCTTTTTTATCGTGTAGTTCACGTCTGAATTTTTTTCAATTATTACGTACGATCTGGTCCATAGGGATTCAAGTTTCTTAGATCGTCCGCGTCGGAGAGTCTCGTCATGCATTAGTACTTTGTCGCCGACTTTAAATTTTATTTCTCTAGTACTTTTGTCGTATTGTTTTTTGGCTTTAATTTTTTCTTCCTTGATATGCTCTTTTGCGAGCTGATTCGTTGCTCTTAGTCTTTCTTTTAATTCTTGCGCGTAATCGTCATAATTATATGTCGGTTTAGGCGGTCTCGTCAGTGACGTAGGTAGATCCGCTTGGTGCCCGTAGACTAATTCGAAAGGTGTATACCCCGTAGCTGTGTGTGGCGTCGTGTTGTATGTGAACATTGCGAACGGTATCCATTAGTAGTATATAAAAGCATATGTCCTGGACCGGATTTTTTTCCACCACCAAAATCAACTAAAAACATCAAAATCACCTATAAAATCATTCATAAAAGCAATAAAATTACAAAAACAACGAAGGATGCTTACGAAGTGATTAGATCCTTCTTATTTATCCATTGGTTATGTGTATTATCAAAGCCCAGCCATTTAACATAAACTTTATTTCCTTTTCTTTTTAGAGTGTATACAAAATAGAGTGATGAATTAATAAAAATTTTATATAATAAATGGAGAGGAAATGTTCCACATGTCAAATTATTAAACCACATTGTAATTTTGTTAAATCAAATAATTTAAAATATGGAATCAGTTACACCTGCTACGAATGTAAAAAACTTCAAAATGAAAAAATTACTTGTGATGTATGCTTTAAAGAAATTCCAAAACGATATATGACTAGACATTTTAAACTAGAATGGCATATCAAATTTGTTCGAAATCAAATTAAAGGCGATGGAAGACGAGGAGCCTTAAACAAGAACGAATTTAAAGCGATAGGAGATATAGCGCGGCCGATCGATAATTTCTAAGAATTCGGGATGAGAGAGATGACCGCTCTCGATACAGTCGTTCTTGCTCTAGCTTATCGGGAGCTACGAGCCTTTCGACACTCCGAACCTATCACTGCGCTTTAAACTGACATCAGTGGCGCCCAATCAGGGGCTGCCAGCCCCCGTCAATCAAAAAACTACCGCGAATTTCTCCTCTTATAATTGTCGCTTCCTTAAGACAAAGGGAAGTGAGTCATACGTTCTGGATCCTTCTAGAAGGATTCAAGATTATAAAAGAGGCGCGCACAAGGCGCGGCCGGCTCTTGACCAAAAAGTAATCGACGCGTACGCGTAGGTCTTCTCGCGCTGCTCGGCTAAGTTCCGTCGCGACAGTGAATCCAGTGCGCTTTCGCGGCCCGCGATCCACCGATTCTCTGTGCGGTCTTATCGTTCGACAGTCTCCTCGTCCGAAATTATCCTTCCGTTGCTTGCGGAAATATTAGATACAATTTCTCTAAAATTGTATATTGTCAAGTCGCTCGTCTTTCCGACGGCTCCACGTCATCCTTATTCATCGACATGAAATATCGCGGCGCTCCTCGCTCTCGCGTCCACCTCTCTCGCTAACAAAATTAGATAAATTTATTAATAAACTATTACAACAAAATGATGAATTATGTTCAGAACTTTCACAGATTTAAGAATGTTAAGAATGTTAACTCTAAAAATTATGTTAATAATAATTTTCGCTAATAAATGGAGCCATCAAGTAGTAACGAATTTCCTTTTTATGAAAATATTTTTTCTCAACCGAGAAAAAGGAAAGATGGGATTATAAATAAATCAAAAGACTTTAAAGAATTACCAAACAATTATTGCGATGAAGAAGAAGAAGTCAAAGTTGTTAGAGCTAATGGCGTGTGGAATAACATGCTTGTTGATTATACATTCTACTCGGATATAAATAGTTATGATTTAAGTATATTTCTTAGAAGAACCAAACCATACGTAGAAGATAAAACACGAACTGGATTTAGAAAACATACAGCTGTAACAGTAAAATTAGTTGCAAAGGTGCAATATCATGTATTGGATTTATGTGGTAATGTAATTGACTTACATACACATTATTTTTATAGTAATGTTGAGCATATTTTATCTGAGGATATAATATCTGATATAATAGAAATTATATATAATATCATTTTAAATAAATTTGCCAGCTTTAATGCAAAAAACACCAAGTTTACATTCGATAGAGTTATTCAACTTGATTTACAGTCCGATAAATACACCCCTCTTCGAGGTGGAACTTATGTTAAATTACCCAATTATATTATAGCAAAAAAATGCTGCATTAATGTTAACAATAGAAAAACTAATAAATTTAAATGTGAGAATCAAGAAAATCTTAGATGTTTTGAGTATGCATTAGAGAGTATACTTAATCCTGCTGATGATCATGTAGACAGACCTTACGAATATGATATATCGAGGTATGAAATGTTAAATATGAATTATCCTGTACAAATTATAAAAGAAAATACGAAAAAATATGAAGATTTTTTAAATATAGCTATAAATGTTTATCGAGTAGACGAGAATAATGGTAAGTTTACTATTGGACAAGCTATTACAAATGATAATTATAAAGATAGAAAATGTATACATCTTTTAATATACAAAGAGCATGTAGTTGGAATTAAAAATATGAGTGCTTTATTAAAAGGACAAATAACAAAACAATGCAGAAAGCGATACATATGTGAAAAATGCAACGATTCGTTTGAGAAAGAAGAAAAGTATAACGATCATGTTGCTATGTGTATATATGAAAAACAAAAAATAAAAATGCCTACTAAATTAAATAGACAATATTTTTCCATAGGTGCAGAGCAATATCATCCATATACAGTTAGTTCTGATTTTGAAGCAACATTACAAAAATCAATTATGAAAAATGTCATTCATGAACATAAGCCGGATAGTTTCTGCTTCGATACAATAGACGAAACACAATTAATAAATAATGGAAGTGTTGAACAGTTCATGAATGAATTTAACAACCTTATTGTTAAATATGCAAAAAGATATTATGAACTTAGAAAAGTAAATAAACCAATAGCAATGACAAAAGAAGATATTAACAATTTCAGAAAAGCTAAAAAATGCCATATTTGTAATGATGAATTTGCAAATATGAAATTAAGAAATAATGAATTTAATGAAAAATTAATAAAAGTAAGAGATCACGATCACTATACAGGACGTTATCGCGGGGCAGCCCATGACAGCTGCAACTTAAAACTAAAATTACCAAATTTTGTACCAATATTATTTCATAATTTGAAATATGATTCTAAATTATTTCTAAGGTGGATTTTGAAACTAGGAGTTAAATACGAAAACGGGCAGAAAAATAAGAAAGCTTTAAATATAATGCCAAACACAAAAGAAAATTATGTTACAATTTCCATAAACAACGTAGTTGTTGATCAATATGAACAACAGTATGACGTATCAAAATGTAAAGAATGCAATAAAAAATATAAGAATGAAATTATTGAAACCTGTAAAGAATGCAATTCGAAAACCATCATTAAAAAGAAAGGAGATATTAATAATATACATATGGAGGTGAGATTCATTGATACATTTAGATTTATGGACAAAAGTTTAGATTCATTAATTAAAAACTTACTCGATGTAAACGATTGTTTTTGTTCACGTTGCAAATCTGTCCAAGAAATAACAAATATGAAGTTACTTCCTATAAACGAACATGATGTACTTAAAATGATTGGGAGATGCAAAAAGTGTAATGGGAATGTATTTAAGCCAGTTGATTATTCTAAATTTAAAACTATGTTAAAGAGATTTAAAAAAGAAGACTTACATTTAGTTCTACAAAAGGGAATTTATATGTATGAATGGATGGACTCTTATGCTAAAATGTATGAGTTATATTTGCCCAGCAAAAGTAAAGAATGGTATTCAACTTTAAATGATGAAAATGTGAGTCCTTCTAAACTTAAATTTGCGCATAAAGTATATAGACATTTTAAATGTAAAACTGTAAAAGAATATCATAATTTATACTTGAAATTAGATACTGTTTTATTACATGACGTTTTTGACAATTTCAGAGAAAAATGCTATAAAGAATATGGTCTTGACCCTGTATATTATATATCTGCTCCACATTTTGCTAATGATGCTTCATTAAAATACACAGGACAAACATTAGAATTATTATCAGATAGAGAAATGTACGAAACATATGAAACTGGAATAAGAGGTGGAATATCTATGATTCCACATAGATATGCATTAGCTAATAATTGTTACTTTTATGATAATAAAATTGGAAAGACTGTAAAACTATCCAAAGAAAAAGCAATAGAAAAAGGTATATATAACAGTAAAAAACATGTTAGCTATATTTTATACTTGGATGCTAATAATCGATATGGATATGCACTTAGTCAACCTCTTCCTATAGGAGGATTTAAATATGAAGATGTAAA
The DNA here is from genome assembly GCA_009859135.1 of Formica selysi. Classification (NCBI taxonomy): domain Eukaryota; kingdom Metazoa; phylum Arthropoda; class Insecta; order Hymenoptera; family Formicidae; genus Formica; species Formica selysi. The sequence continues at coordinate 24,153 of WHNR01000345.1, forward strand.
TGATTTCACTCTTGAGACAATTAAGAACTTGTCATATGACGGAGAATATGGTTATACATTTCTCGTTGATTTGGATATCCCATTGGAATTACATGATAAATTTAAAAATTATCCAATGTTACCCGAACATTATGTACCTAGTTATGACAAATTATCCGAATATCAAAAAGAAATGATATCTAAAGGAGTTGGTAAAATACCAACTGGTACTAAACTTATGTGCACGTTAAAATCAAAGAATAATTATTTAATTGATTACCGAGTGTTGCAAGAATGCCTTAATCAAGGAATAATCTTAAAAGATATAAAAAAGGTAATATCATTTAGGCAAAAAGCATGGCTGAAGTCCTACATTGACTTAAACACAAAACTTAGACAAGAAGCTAAAAATGATTTTGAAAAGGACTTTTTTAAACTCATGAATAATTCGGTATACGGAATACAAATGGAGCTGGTAAGAAACAGATGTCAGGTGGACTTGTTTTATTCATATAAAAATTTTGCAAGGTGTAAAAATTATGAAGATAGACAAATAATAGATGATGATAAAGTTCTCGTGTATCGGAAAAAGAAAGAAATAACATTAAATAAACCTATATATGGTGGGTTTGTTGTTTTAGAGTTATCAAAGTTATTGATGTATAAGTTTTATTACAATTTTTTGAAGAAAAAATATAATGATAAAGATAAATTGTTAGGAATTAATACTGATTCATTTATTATTTATGTGGAAACAGATGATCTTTACATGGATATAAAAAACAATATACATTATTTTGATACAAGTAATCATAAAATCGATTGGATGCCACAAGTAAATAAAAAAGTAATTGGTTTATTCAAAGATGAATATCTCGGGATAGCTTTAAGAGAATGAGTTGGATTAAAGTCTAAAATGTATGCTTTTAGATATGATGAAACTGAAACAAAGTTTTGTAAAAATACTAAAAATTTTATAACAAAAATAAAAGAGAAAAAAGTATGTAAAGGAATAAAAAGATCAAATATAAAAAAAATGAGATTTGATATGTACAAAAACTGTTTGTTTGAAGGTAAAAGCACAACTGAAACTGTATACAATATTACATCATAAGAGTTGAAACTTTACATTGTTAAAACGAATAAAATAGCATTATCGGCATACGATTGTTATAGCCCAAAACGGCTATAACCAAATTAGTATAATTATTAATTATTAAATATTATTTAACGTCTTCCGACTATAACTCGAAGCCGAGGAAGACGTATAAAGTTACGAGCGCAATCGCTGACAAAGCGAGCCACGCGCGGAGGCCACGCGTTCGCGAGACTCGAAGAACGATACGCCGGAAATGCAAGCAAAGAATATACGTAGCTTGCATCCGGGGTTTTTCCACCCAAAATCGAGCGACACGACCACCTATGGTCCTGTCGCTAAGCGATCCCCTCCAAGAAACTAATCGAACAGGAGGTGATAAAACTATCCACCTCGAACGAGCGCTAGGCAGTCCTAATCACAAAATCACACGAACCAGTTATAATCATACAATTACGTAGTGCGAATAAATTAACAATAGCAACCACGAGACAGACTAACGTAAACGATTTAATAATAAAGAACGTCCCAGCTGATCTCGCGACGGCAGCCGCGATATCAGGCACGCGAAGTAACTCTATACCGCGATAAGCCAAGTTAAAATGCGCAAAGGAAAAGAAGAGTTAAAGTCGATGTAACTAAATAAATGATTTTTATTCTACTCAAACTACATATTTACTACAACGGCGGAACGCCCTCCACGATCTCGAACTCCTTAGTTCTAGTTTGGCCAACGATCCCAAAAATTCGCTGTGCTTCCACGGAGGCACAACACGATGATAAAGTATATTTAAATAATAATATAGAAACGTCTCCTTTTGGTTATGAGAATACCTCATATGGAGGGATCAAGGGTGTCCTACGGACTTAGCGTCCTTCGGACTTAGCCTTTTCGGCGTCTTTTAGACGTTTGACCTTCACAGCTAAGATTCAAAACTTAAAAAATGTGAGCGTAATGATTGACTTACATGAAACAGAATGAGAAAAAAAGAACATCTTAAGCAGGTTTACAAGTGAATTAACACTGTGCCAGTGACCTGCTAGGACATTGCCGAAGGGAGCGTCTGAAAGACTAAGTCCGAAGGATGCAAAAACCTCTGTGAGGAAAATCACCTGACGGTATGTACTCGCCAGCGCTGGTTTTTTTTTTATTTTGAGTACATACCGTCAGGTGATTTTTTTTCTTTTTAGTTCCAGTTAACTTTAATTCATTGCTTGATTCAGAGTTTAACACTCTTATAGGGGCCCCTGAGATATACAATCTTTTCTAATTCATATCTAGTTTCCTAGATATGACAAAAAGAATTGTATAGCTCTTGTCGAATGCGTCCTTCGGACTAAGTCTTTCAGACGCTTCACATTCAAGAACCGAAGGTTTGTCGAAGAACTGGAGGTTTGCCTATTCCTATTCCTGGCGCCAAGACACACACACACACACACACACACAACGCCGCTCAGTTTTTTTTTACACACCATATTATTTACCAAGCCGGCCGCTCTTGGTAAATAAAATCTTGTATTGGGCGGATTCGAACCGGCAATCTCAAGATTACTAGGCATGTGTTATCTTCCTGAGCCATACGAAGATATGGCTCAGATAAGATACAGTTAAACATGACTAATTACTGAGTGATATGTGATCCGAGCGCTTCGACGCTTAGTCTTTATGACGTCTGAAAGACTAAGCCCAAGGGACGCTTAGTCCGTAGGACACATTTCATGTAAGTCAATCATTACGCTCACATTTTTTAATGGGTTGACCTGAGTTAAGTTCAGACCCTCTCCTTCGAAAGTAAGTATTAATTTATCAAATAGACCTATGTTATCTCCAAAACGAAAATACATTACATTCGCAGGTTTGATATAAGCAGGTAATTTATTTGCAACAAATCTAAATATCGGTCCTTCCACAAAATTTGAATATACACACATATCAAGGGCATCCTTTGGACTTAACGTCCCTTGGACTAAGCGTCCTTCGGACTTAGCCTTTTCGGCGCCTTTCAGGTGTCTTTCAGATGCTTGACCTGAACTAAGAGTGACTCCCTTCTGACTTTCCCCTTTGAATATAGTTTTTTTTACCCGACTCTATAACAGCATATTGTGGAATATCAAATATTTTACCAGGATGGGTTATTATTAATTTTACAGGACTATATACCCTTGTTTCATTATTATTCTTCTCAAATTTAAATTTGTTTATATCAAAAGCTAGCGGTACTTCTTCTATGAGATTTATTCTTTCTTCTTCTATAAGATTTTTTAAGTTTTGAATAGCAAATACACCCCGGATTAGTAAACCTAGATTAATTTTACCAGGTTCTTTTTTAATAAGAGAAAGTCCTTCATTTTCAGAGTTTAACACCCTTGATTCTATTGCGTCAAATATTTTGTTCACTAATTTATCGTTTTTATCAAATTCAACGCTAATAGAACTCACTTCTAAATCAATTTTATATTTTGGTGCCCAGTTTTTTTTCTGTTTCTAGAATATTTTTAACTTTATATATGACATTCTTTTGAATATCTTCAGCTGAATTAAGACCTTGACCTAAATTAATAGTTATTGTATACTTTGTTAGTATCTTTCGGGCATAGCCCTCCAGACGCCTTTCAGGCGCATCCTCTAAATTTAGTTCTTCCGGCACAAATAAAAATGTAATTTCAGATGATAAAGCATCCTTCGGACTAAGCGCTCCCTGGACTAAGCGTCCTTCGGACTTAGCCTTTTCGGCGCCTTTCAGGTGCCCCTCAGACACCCTTTTGACGCTTAGACTTTCTGGCGCGTTATCATCTCCAGGAATATATATATCTACCAATCCTATTTCACCATACTTTATGTGTTTAAATTTATCGAAACTAAAGGATACCCCATCTTTTAAATTTCCTTTCAGTTTGTACAGCATTTATTAGCAATTATAAATTATAAATTGATGTATATCTAAAGATTTTAATTTAATTAATTTAAAATTAGTTAAAAATATTGAACTATCATTCTACTCATAACCATATCATAAGATATAGTCTTTTGGTTTACAAATACTACATAACAATTTAATCCCTTGAAAGATTTGGAAGAATCAGCAATTAAAATTTTTGGTAATTTCTCCACAGTGGAAATACTCTTTGGTTTATTCCTCAAATCAATAGTAAAAAAACAATTATATTTTATAAAATTGTCAACCATGTGAAACTGAGAAATCATTCTATCAGGGCCATACAATGCTTCATCGTACTCTGAACTTGAACGATACAACTCGTAATAATCTCCTTTTTCAATTTCATAATTTTGAGGTTCGGAAGGATGTCTTTCTTCTCCATATAATATTTGAATATTTTTAATATTAGCATGATCCCAATTTGTTGGATTCTTATTTTGGTCGTACAGAAATTTATCTTTTATAAAGAAAACAAATGCCCAGTTTGGTTCCTGAGTAAAAACAAATTCATTTAAGGGCATACGTAAAGTATTTAAATCAGGTAATCCTCGATATTCTACACACTGAAAGCGTTTATATGTAAACGCATATTTACCAGCTAAACTAAAATGTTTCAATTCATCTATCAGGTTTGTCGTTGTAATTTCATCATATTCAATATACCAAACTTTTAAACGATAACTTTCTAAATTAATTTTTCCGCGAGGTGGGGGTATTTCAGCGTCACTAAACGTAAACAACGAGTCACTCAAATCATCTTTTAAAGTCATTACAATGTGTATATCTACACCAAATATAGGCCCGCTTGTATCATCAAAGAAACCAGGAATTAAATCTCCCATATCAATTGTAGGATAAAACAAACCATCACCCTTAATCAAACCATATTTTTTCTCAGCGATAAAACCACTTGCTTGACCACTTCCTTCACCTTCGTTTGAAATATTAGCACGCTTTTTCAATGTACTAACATGACCCACATTATAATTATTATCCAACTCAGTATTGAACATTGAAACTTTAATCAAACTCCATATGTACGCAAAATAATTGTTAACTAAAAAGCTAGTTGTATCTTCAGGATAAGCACTTCCATCTTCCTTTGTAACTCGTATTTTTGGTAAATTTCTTGTTTTGTTTGGCATAAAACCATGTTTATCATTAAATTTTATATGAAAATCATATTCCTTACCATGTCTTTTAATTTCAGGATAAATATACTTGTATTGCAATTTCACAATTTTATCTTGATATTTTTCAAACAAAAGGTCTTGATGTGAACTATGTTTTGATGCCATTTATAAGATTTATATTTTTTTTTGCATTTTGGAGCTTTCAATTTGCTATCAAAATATGTGTTATATTTTACGTATGTAATCTCCATTTATCATTTTTATTTTCTTTATGCTCGCGCATTGATTTTGTTTTTGTCTTACACTTTTGGCAATACATCAATGTCATTTGTCACTCTTAGTTCAGGTCAAACCCTTATATAGTATAAAACATCCTTAATATCACCTATTCCAATTGTTTTTATTATATCTTTCCATTTTATTTTTTTAACTCCAACAAATAAAGAACTATTATACATAAGTAACTACAAATAGCTGGATCACTCTTCTTTTGTACTTTCTTTGTATTCATACTGAGTCTATTTTCCCTGAAATAATTTTTCAATTCTATAGGCGCATCTCCCCCACAGAATCAAAATAATATATATGATTTTTATTTTTGAAATAGCAAACCCAATGAAAAAAAGATTAACAATACCACACTCATTTTTTCTAATTTTCTTAGGTAATTCATTTAAATTTAAATAGACGTTTCTAAAATTAGGTATTTTAAGTTTTTTTACATATTGTTTTATATCATCATCTGATAAAGCTTTTAATACTAAATTTTCAACTTCTTTTTTAGATAGGCTGAGTTCTGCACCTTTATTATTTCCATTTGTCTAAATACTTTATTTGCATTTCTAATAGATAATGATGGAAATAGTCCATAATAATCAATATTTGTTTTTTTAACATGTTTTGAATTCATTTTAATTTTTTCACCTGTATCATAAAACCAAGCTTTCTTCAATTTTTGTTTTTGATAAGATGATAGGTTTAATTCCATTTAATAACGATATTTAAAGAGTGATGGTTGATATTTTGGTGTGTTGAAAGTTTCTTCACGTGGGACATCGAAATTATAATGTACAAATGGCATCATTTTATCTGCCCGAATTTTATCTACGTGGGTTAGTCCTTCGTCATGTCTAATCTGTTCTTTTAATGTTTCATCCAGAAATTTGTTCTCTTTAACTGTTCTATATATATTCATACCCGAACTCATAAGATAATATAAACCAGCAAAAATCATTGGGAGAGTTGCTAACCAAGGAAAACCCCCTAAGTTCTCAATAGTCTTGCTTGACATCAACCCAGCTGTTTTATATGGATGATTTTGATCTTCATAATATTTTAAAATGTTCTTAGCTAATTGTGGATTCTTTTTATATATTTCCAATGCCCTCTTTAATAATGATAACAAATCTTTTTCACTCAAGTATCCCATTCCTAATTTTGTTTTTAATTTCATGGTATTTGTAACAACACACGCCCAAAATCTTTCCGACTTACTAGCATCTGGTGACAATACTCTCATCCACGCTGCTTCTTGTAAAGTTTTATCTGCTTTCTTTATTTCACTATAATCTATATTTGGGTTTGTATAATAAAAAAGATCATGTTGTTTGCAATGTTCATCTAAAGGATTTATTCCTTTCCACCCCTTTTTTAATCTCTCCTCAACATTCGTAAAAGGTCCACAAGCATTATATCCCAGTAAATGCATTTCTGGAACCTTTCCGGTTAGTTTATTTGAAAGTTTATTAATAAAACCACCCCCTTTTTTACTTCCTTTTCTAATTTTTGACTCACCCATTTCTTCCCATAAATATCTCAAAATATATTCCCATTTTGTATATTTATTTGAAGCTGGTCCTTTGCTAGGATCATTATCTTTATAAATTGCATTAGTTTTATAAATTATATTCTTATACTTTTTTATAGCATCTTCACCATAAATATCTTTGAAATTATATGGTACTTTTTTTCTGTTAATAATTTTATTAAAGGATTAGTAAGTTGAGTTACTATTTTTATATTATTATCATCATAAAAAACAAGATTATCATTTTGTGTTACTCTTACAGTTTTATTCCCTATCATTAACCTATCATCATTGTCTCTGTCACGCCAGAATCCAAACGTTTCATCATAAAGATGGTTTTTATATTTATTCCATAAAGGACCTCCTTCTTCTTTAATTCTTGGTGACACTGGAAAAGTTGATTTTTTAGGTGAATGGCTCGAGCTAACAGATGGTACTGCGTCCAAAGGGTGCTCGAAGGTCTCTTCAAATTCTTCATCACTATCGTCAGTCTCTGTATAACCTTTAAGGATTTTTATTATTTCTTCAAGTTTGGTATCTTGATAAGGTTGTACATCTGCGGCGTCCTTCGGACTAAGCGTCCCTTGGACTAAGCATCCTTCGGACTTAGCGACCCTTGGACTAAGCATCCCTTGACGTAAGCCTTTCAGGTGCCTTTCAGGCGCAGATTTTAGACTCGAGTCCAGTTTATCAATCAATATGTTAATTTCTTTATTCGTTTCATCCAGTCTAGAAGTTATTAGTTTATTTTTTTCCTCTAAATCTATACTTTTTTTAGTATTTAAATTTCTTGCATTTTGAAATGTTTTTCTTAATTCATTTTGCTTCTTTTCTATTTCAGCCAGTTCTTGTGGAGTTGTACCCATCATTTCATATGTACTTTTAAATGATTTATTTCCAAAATTAAACCCTGTTTTCATGTTAAAAACTGGAGATTTGCATTTAAGAACCGGAGGTTTGTTAAGTGGTTTTAACATCTTATGAGTACAGTCTGTATTTAACATCTTATGTGTACAGTCTGTATTTAACGGTTTTGTATTTGACGACGATGGTGAAGCATTCGACAATTCTGAATCAGTATTTAACAGTTGTCCTTTGTCGAAGAACCGAAGGTTTGTCTCAAGAACCAAAGGTTTGTCTAAAACATTACGTAAATTTCTTCCCATTTATAATAATAATATTAATTCATTATTTTTTGAAAGAAATATTTATCATTTTTTGTTTTATCAATTCCCAAAAATCCGTGTGGTTCTGACCAAGCTTTTTTACAGAACTTACAAAACTCTTCATACGTTAATTCAGAAGCCAATTCTTCATGTATTTTCTGAGATTATCTCCAAACTCATTAAAAATAAACCACAGATTTGAATTTTTTCTAATTATAGGGTTTATTTTAGTGTATTTATGATATAAACCAAGAATACTAATATTTGTATGCCTTCCTTCACAATAATATCTTATTATTTTATCTTTCTTATCTTATTATTTTATCTTATAATATCTTATTATTTTATCTTTGATCTTTCAACATTCCATCATCAAAAATTACTAAACTATTTGATGCACATTCTTCTACCGGTAAAATTTCTTCCAATTACCCTCAAATAAATAATCAATATCATATTTATCTTTTTCCAACTCTTTCTCTAATCCTACATAAGTAGGTTGGTCTATAGATGGACTATAAACATATAATTGCCTATATGGTAGCCATTTGTTTGCGACAAAGTTAGTAGATAAAAATGTTTTTCCACTACCCGATTCTCCTAAAATTATACCACATACTACATCTGGAAAGAATCTGCCACCCCTTTTATATTTATCTATAAAATTAAAATGTTTCATTTTTAGATGATGTTTGGACATTTATTAATAATAAATGGAAGAGTATTTTAAAAAACGAATGTTTATTTTCTTTATGCTCGCGCATTTATGTTTATCGAAAAAGTTATAAGTATTTTTTAAAATGTAAAATTGGTATATCACTTAGTAAAGCAATATTTGTGGCATCAAGTTTATCAGGTATTGCTGTTACACCATTATTTATAATAAGTGTCATATCTGTTATAATTGAAATATTAGATAATGAATTCAAAACATCATTAAAATTAATGGATAGGTTTGAAGAATATAAATTATCATTTAATTTTTATTGTGGGTTATTACATTTATTGGAGCTCGACAAATATCTGAAGAAGAAATTCATTTACGTGAAAAAGATTTTATTAAAAATTTGAAATACTGTCCACGTGAAAAGTACTTAAAACAAATGAAGCTAAAAGGTTATTCTGTAATAAATGACCGTTAGTAAAAACGATATTATTGATGAATTACACAAACCAGCAAGGAGAAATTATCCAAGAAGATCTACTATTACATTAGGAATCGATGATCTTTGGCAGACTGATCTTGTTGAAATGGATTCGGGTAACTTAAAGGGAATATTCAAAATTAATAGGGGATATAAATATTTATTAACAATTATTGATACTTTTTCCAAATTTGCTTGGGCAATTCCTGTTAAAAATAAAACTGGAGAAAGTGTATCAAAGGCAATGAGTATTTGTTTTAAAAACCTATCTCAAGGGGTTGACCTGAACTCACAGCATAAACCACCCAAAATCTACAAACTGATAATGGGAAAGAATTTTATAATAAAGATTTTAAAAAATTCATGGAACAAAATAAAATTAATCATTATTCAACAAATAGTGATAAAAAAGCTGCAATTGTTGAAAGATTTAATAGATCATTCAAAGAATTAATGTGGAAACAATTCAGTATACAGGGTAATTACAAGTGGGTTGATATATTACCAAATTTGTTGAATATTTATAACAATAGAAAGCATAGAACTATAGGAATGACACCATGTGAAGCGTCCTACGGACTAAGCCTTTCGGGCGCATCCTTCGGACTTAAAACTAGTAAACTGCCTGAGAAGACGTCTGAAAGACTAAGTATGAAGGATGCGCCTGAAAGACACCTGAAGATGCGATTCAAAGTTGGTGATTATGTAGGGATTAATAAATTAAAGCATATGTTTGAAAAAGGATATACGCCTAATTGGTCAACTGAAATATTTGTAATAGATAAAGTTTTTAAAAACATACCTCCATATTATCATATTAAAGATATGAAAGGTGAAGAGATTAAAGAAACTTTTTATGAACAAGAACTACAAAAAACTAAAATTCCAACTAACATCTATTTAGTTGAAAAAATATTAAAAAGAAAAGGAAATAAAGTTTATGTTAAATGGCTGGGCTTTGATAATACACATAACCAATGGATAAATAAGAAGGATCTAATCACTTCGTAAGCATCCTTCGTTGTTTTTGTAATTTTATTGCTTTTATGAATGATTTTGTAGGTGATTTTGATGTTTTAGTTGATTTTGGTGGTGGAAAAAAATCCGGTCCAGGACATATGCTTTATATACTACTTCCATTCGTCCCAGTCTGTCTGGTCTTCGTTTATGTAGTGTCTTAAATATTCCGCTAATGTTCGATGCGATCGTTCTAACGCGCCATTACTTTTCGGATGATAGGCAGTTGTTTGTATTTTATTTATTTTTAATAATTTACATGTATTTTTAAATATTCGCTGAGGAAATTGTGCCTTGATCCGTTAAAATTTTTTCCGGATTCCGTGTTCAAGTACAATTTTTGTAACGAATTCTTTACTGACCGTGTTCGCTTCTTGGTTTGGAATCGGTATCGCTTTGCTGAATTTCGTTAAATTGTCTTGGAATGTTAAGGGGATCCCAAAAGGTCTGTTTTACCGATAAAAACGTTATTATGCAAAATCTTTTTGTGTTTATAGATATCAAAAAATCCTTTTCCATAATTAAAGTATGCATAATAACGGAGTGCGGAGTTTAACATTTCATATGAAAAGTGAAAAAAAAATTATAAAATTACAGTTTTGTTATCGGCCCGTGCCGTCAACATTTACTTTGTAATAAACCGCTTTCGCGAGGCGGTGACGGATAACTCGGTCGGGATCCGGGGCTCGTGAAAGAGGGTATCGAGATACGAACGAAAGTAGTGTTTAATAAAATATAATTTATTGCGTATAAATGTGTGTTTGTACAGTGTGCGTGTATGCGTATAAACGAAGTGTGCGAGTGGGCATGTGTATATGTGTGCATGTGAGACGTTTGACGAGTGAGTGAGCGCGCAAATGTATAACAATAATTAGTTGGGCGCAGAGTGTCGAATGTAAGCTCGTTATGTATGAGCGAATGATACAAGCGTGTGAGTGCGTGTCGGTGTATCGCGGTGTGTGTGAAGCGGTCGCCGGTACGGCGATACGGCGGTGTGCGATGTATAAATGATTATAATCGATTGAATATAGATATAATGTAAATGCGTGTACAATGCTGAACGGATCGCGGTGCGGTCATATCGGGTGCGGTGCATTCAATGCAACGCACGGGTGCGTTGCGCGGTTCGCGAGTTCGGCGGATCGATAGAATATCGATCACGGATCGCGGGCAGCGATTTCGGCAGAGGCCGTTAGCTATCGGGCGGTAATTTCGGTCGGCCCGGTGGGCGGTCCTTCGATGCGTCGGTATTGATCGCGTATGTCGATCGGTGTCGCGGTAGGGATGTGGATCATCCCCCGGCGCGGGACTTAGCGCGCCGTATCAATAGCGAGTCCGGATGTCGTAATGGCGGTCGGGCCGTATTAGCTAAGCGCGTCTAGTGCGTTCGATAGTAATTCGGGATGGTCTTCCCCCGTTTAATTCGGGAGTGCAACGGCTGACGAGAACACTCATCGATGCAGGGAACTCCCCAACACTAGACGATCGCCGTTGCACGCAGGTGGTCGGCTTTATGCGAGGTGTCGAGCACTCTCGACGGGGACGAGTACGCCCGTTCCCGTTTGCCTCGTTGTAATCGGTTTCGGAAGGATCGCTCTCGGAGATGCCGCAAACTCTCGGCGGAGGCTGAGTACACCCAACCCCGTTTTCTCTCTCTTTGTGCGGTTAAGGATCTAGGCGGTTTCCAGGCGTCTTACAGACTCTGGCGGTGCGGAAGATCTGGTGTCGATATTCAGAAACGCGCTCTATTTATACCGGTTTTCGGCGCGCGCGTCTGCGTAATTCGCCTATTGTTCTAATCTGGTTTATCGTTGAAACGGCGCGCGCGACTCGGGTATTTTCGGTAACGGTCGGGCGGTTACCCGAGCGCGTCGTCGGTTCTCGATGTTTCCGCACGCCTAACGGCGGTTAGATGTTTACGCGTTTCTGATATTATTTAAAAATGGGCGCTCAGCGCCTCCGCATTTGCCCGATCGGTGTTCGTCGGGCGGCGGACTTCCGGCGGATCGGCGCAGGGTACGGTTTGGTAACGATGGGGGGAATGCATCGTTACAACTTAATATAGAAGATTTGTAATCTGCACGTGCCTAATCAGTAAACTCCGCACTCGGCATTTCATCAAAGAGTATAAGTGAACTTAGAGAAGTGAGTTTAGAAGCTTTATAAAAAAGATTTTGCAAAATAAAATTTCGTGCATATGTGTGTGTGCGAGATGGAGGCTCAAGAGTAAAACAGAGCAGTAGATTAGTTGCGTGATGTTGAGATAGACAGAGCTGCAATCGTACATGACAAAGACAGACATAATCGTACTATCTTCGTCCCTTTCATGCGTGTGAGAGTAATATACATGTACGCACTAACATTATTGCAGTATCTTTTTTCTCTCGATCATACGCTCTGTCACGCTCTGTCTCTTTCTAATCGCTCGCTCGCTATGTACTACGTATCGCTTAGCTTCATGCTCCTCGCATATTCCCTTACACGTTCACTCGCGCTTCTCTCTCTCTCTCTCTCTCTCTCTCTCTCTCTCTCTCTTTGCTCGTTCATTATTGTATTCTTTTATTCCCATTATTATATTCTTTTATTTGCTCAACTTTTATTCTTTCTATTCTGGTCTCCTTACATAAAAATAAATAAATTTATTTATTTATTTTTATTTTATACAGCATAAATGAGAAATACAATACAAGTTATTTTCTTTTTTTATTTCACTATAGTTAATACAATATATAATACGTTTCACTATAGTTAAATACAACACATGCACATCCAAAAATACACACGCACACGCACACATACATAATACCTTTTTTATTATAAAATATACAATATCTTATTTATGCTTTATAAAATAAAGATGAATAAATTAATTTATTATCATATAGGAAAACAAGAATAGAAAGAATAAAAGTCGAACAAATAAAAGATTATAATAATGGAATGAAAGAATACAATAAAGAACAAGCAGAGAAAGAGAGAGAGAGAGAACGAATGAGGAGCACGCGAGATAGCTAACATGAAAGATTTTCGAAGTTTTGCTCGCGAGGCTCGCTTTATCTATAATCTCTCGCGTTACATATCGTTACTGTAAAATTTTTGTTTTTTGCGCTTATTGATCCGAAAATAATTACAGTGAATTAATGATATTTTACCAATTAAAATGATACGAAACACGAAATCGGATAATTTTTAATCAATTATGTAATTAAAATTATGATTACTTATTTCATTAAAAATAATCCGATTTATGTCATATTTAGTGTCATTTTAATCGCAAAAATGTAATTAATCCATTACAATTATTTTCAGATATATAAAATGCGAAATACAGAGATTTTATTTTCTATAATAAGACGACATATACACGTCAAAGATTACAGATAGAGGGAGCCTGGCGAGAGAGACTTCGGAACTCTTTGATGTTTGTCATCTCGCTTGCTCCTTCATTCTTTCTTGCTCTCGCTTTTGTCGATTCTATAGCATCGGGGATCTTTCTTTATGTACAAAATATAAACATTTTACAAAATAAAAACTGAAACTTACATTTTGGATGTTATTAATATGAATTAATTATAATGGATTAATGAGATTCTTGCGATAAAAATGATACTAAACACGACATAAATCGTATAATTTTTAATGAAATAAGTAATCATAATTACATATAATACATAATTGATTAAAAATAATCCAATTTATGTCATGTTTGGTATCATTTGAATCGCAAGAAACTCATTAATCCATTATATTTATATTCATACTAATAAAACCCAAAATGTAAGTTTCAGTTTTTATTTTGTAAAATGTTTATATTTGTACATAAGGAAAGATCCCCGATGCTATAGATCTATAGAATCGACAAAAGCGAGAGCAAGAAAGAATGAAGGAGCAAGCGAGATGACAAACATCAAAGAGTGCCGAAGTCTCGCTCGCCAGGCTCCCTCTATCTGTAATCTTTGACGTGTATATGTCATCTTATTATAGAAAATAAAATCTCTGTGTTCGCAGTTTATATATCTGAAAATAATTGTAATGGATTAATTACATTTTTGCAATTAAAATGACACTAAGTATGACATAAATCGGATTATTTTTAATGAAATAAGTAATCATAATTTTAATTACATAATTGATTAAAAATTACCCGATTTATATCGTGTTTGGTATCATTTTAATCGGTAAAATATCATTAATTCATTGTAATTATTTTCGGATCAATAAGCGCGAGAAACAAAAATTTTACAGTAACGATATATAACGCGAGAGATTATAGATAAAGCGAGCCTCGCGAGCGAAACTTCGGAAGTCTTTCATGTTAGCTATCTCGCTTGCTCCTCATTCGTTCTCTCTTTCTCTCTCTTTCTCTGTTTGTTCTTTATTGTATTCCTTCATTCCCATTATTATATTCTTTTATTTGCTCAACTTTTATTCTTTCTATTCTTGTTTTCCTACATGATAATAAATTAATTTATTCATCTTTATTTTATAAAGCGTAAATAAGATATTGTATATTTTATAAATAAAAACAGTATTGTGTATGTGTACGTGTGTATTTTTGTATGTGCATGTGTTGTATTTAACTAAAGTGAAACGTAATTGTATTGTATTAATATATATAGTGAAATAAAAAAATAAAATAACGTATTGTATATCTCATTTATGCTAGTTAAAATAAAAATAAATAAATTTACTTATTTACGTGTAGAGAGATAAAATAAAATAGAACAATAAATGTTGAACAAATACAAAAATATAATAATGAGAACGAAATAATAATGAATGAACAAAAGGAGAGAGAGAGAGAGAGAGAGAGAGAGAGAGAAGCGCGAGTAAACGCGTAAGCGAATATGCTAGAAGAATAAAGCTAAGCGATACGCAGTACGTAGTAAGCGAACGATTAGAAAGAGAGATACAGAGAGAAACAGAGTAAGTGTATGATCGAAAGAAAGAAGATATTAGAAATTGTGATATGTTAGTGCGTACATGTATATTACTCTCTCACGCATGAATTAAAGTTTGGTAATTTATCAATTAATTATTTTATATAAAGCAGTAAAAATATATTGTGATATTGTCTCATTTTAATATATGGAACACAATGCAAAAGATCGCGTTTTCTATTATGCACGATAATACTAAAAATGTCGGTATTATCGACATTTTAGTTACGCACGATAATACTAAAATGTCGGTATTATCGACATTTTTAGTTACGTTTAGATGAGGGCGCTAACCCGTCGGAGTTCGATCGTCGGTTTGGATCCCTTTAAAAGATATTTATTTCCGTTTGTTGTAACTGTTGGCGGCCCTACAATATCTAACGCGCATTTTTCAAAAGGTTTAGTAGGCGTATCCGTGATTATTAACGGTACTTTATTTTTCGCGATAGTTTATTTTTCTGGCACAATTCGCATTTTGCAATGTATTTTTCTACGTCTTTTGTATTCCTAGCCAATTATAATTTAGGCGGATTCTTTTTATCGTTCGTTCAACTCCTTGATGTCCTCCTGTGGGTGCATCATGATATTCATATAGTATCTGTTTCTTGTCTTCCTCCGTGTATATTTTTTCTTCGTCGGAATTTGTTTCTTCTTCTATTGCGAGGATTTCTCGTTCTTCCTCTTCTGTTTCATGTTCTTCTCTTGTTACATTGCGGCTCAGTGCATCGGCGTTCGCGTTCGCTAGTCCGGTTTTATGGATGATTTCATAATCATATTCTTCGAGTTTAATCTCCATCGGATCAATCTCGATCCGGGATCGTTCACATTAAATATCGGTTACGATTTTAAATTTCGTACCGTATATTATGGCCTAAAATGTTTACAGCCCATACAATCGCTAGTAATCTTTCTCGGTTGTATTGTAATTCTGCTCCGCCCGCGATAAAACTCTGCTGGTGTAAGCAATTGGCCGGTCGTTACCTACTTTTCCTTGTGACAAGACTACTCCGATGGCATAGTCAGAAGCATCGGTGGTCACTATAAATTCTTGATTGAAATCTGAATACGTTAGCACTGGCGCAGTTATTAGTCTTTCCTTTAATATTTCGAAAGCATTTGCTGTTCCATAGTCCACTCGAATTTTCCGTTTTCTCCGTTAATTTCGTCAGTGGCTTGGCTATTTTTGAAAAATCTTCTATGAATTTTCTGTAGTATCCGGCTAGTCCTATGAAAGATTGTATAACTTCACTTTCTTTGGCGTCGGAAATTCTTTTATTGCCGTTAACTTCAAGGATCCGGAATATACCATTCTCCGAAATAATGTAACCTAGATAAATTACTTCCTTGCGCAAAAAATCGCATTTATCCGGTTGCAATTTAGATTATTTTCTCGGAGTCTCTGCAGTACTTCCTTGAGTCGTCTATTGTGGTCCTCTAGGCTCGATCCGTATATGACGATGTCGTCTAAATAAACTAGACATTTAAGTCCTTGCATTCCGGTTAGAATTGAATTCATTAATCTCTGGAATGTTGCTGGCGCATTTTCAATCCAAATGGCATTCTATTAAATTCATAGTGTCCATAGGGCGTTGAAAAAACTGTCTTTTGTTTATCCTGCTCAGCCATCGGTATCTGATGATATCCTGACGCTAAGTCCAGTGTGGTAAAATATTTGGCGTTTCCTAACTGGTCCAGTATATCGGTGATATTGGGCAGTGGAAATGAATCGCCTATTGTTAAATCGTTTAGCTTCCGAAAGTCTACTACTACTCGGAGCTTGGGTTTTCCGGATGCGTCGGCCTTTTTTGGTACCACTAATAAGGGTGCGTTCCATTGGACTCGCGCTTGTTTGGATTATGCCGTTTTTTAGCATTTCTTGCACTTGTTTATTTACTTCCGTCTTGTGCTTTTCGGGAAGACATACGGTCTCGTGTTCACCGGCGAGGTATCGGCGCGTGTGTTATCTCGTGCTCTACCGTCGCGGTGCACGTCAGCGATTCTCCGTCCAACTGAAATGTATCGTAATATAGTAGGGAGTATGGCCGGTTCTAACCCACCTTGCTTTGAAAACTCCTCGTAAGAGTGAGAGAGTGAACATGCGGATAAAGTGAGAAACTTAGATATCTGAGGGAGGCATGTCGGGCAGGGGAAGAAAAGGGGAGTACGTATGGTGAGAGGGAAGCGGGGTTGAGGGGGTCAGAGAAGCCACGGAGCTCGAGCTGGGCGAGAGGGGTGAGGGGTGGGGGGGGGATAAAATCGGTTGAGAGATCGCGTTATCGCGTCAGATGCGCTAAGGACGCGAGACGCGGTCTACGCTTATCTCCGACCTTGGGAGTCGCGATGACCCGTGACACATAAGTACAATAAATCGAAGACGACGATACGAGAGAATATCGCGGGCGGCGAACCTCGGCGCGATACGAGAAGCGCTTGTCATCGTTGAGCGGATCGACTCGTAGCGGTCGTCGCTTTATCTCTGATCCGAGACCCGTGGAGTCGCGATAACCGTGACACGTAAATACGGAAAATTGAAATGATTAGATGATAAAATATCGCGGGCGAACCTCGGCGCGATAAGAGACTCGTCGCGCGTTCCGCGTGGATCTAGAAATAGATCGATGGATAGGTCAGGGTATTGCGTGGTTATAGCGTTGAAAAAACTAGCTGTCGTAGCTAAAAACTGCGCATGGTAATTAGACTTCAGTCGTAATATATGAACAACGAACATCTCGTTAACCGAGATACCTATTTATTACATAGGCGAAACAGCGAACATCTCGCGATTAGCGGTGATACTCGTTTATTACGCGCAACAGCAAACTCTTATAGTTAGGAATGTATCGTGCGAATCGTGATTAGCGACGGTAGCGAAAATTTTTCCATAAAATCTAATGGACGGAGGTCGAATAAAGAGAGTTTCGAAGGAAAGCGTTTTATTTGTAACAGTACGGAGATACAAGGCGCGCTTTATATATAATATTAATAGATGCTGTATGGGGGATGCGTTGTTTAATATATTAGGAGATGCGGGCGTCGTTTATCTCTATTCGATACCCGGAGCGCGGGGACCGGGGGTTTGCGATTGTCATCTTTGCTACATAAAAGGATCGCGACGATTATAAAATATAGTTATTCTAAAATATTTTCGAAGCGACGTACGCAATGAAGCATACACCGAATACTTTAACGACACTAACCAAAAAGTATGAATAGTTGATTAACAATATCGGAGATTACGGATATTAGAAATACCAAATTGTTTAAAGAACGAATTGCGCGAATATTACATAAAGCATTGTTTATACTGTATAGAAAAATCGATTTTCCGAAGAACTCGTTCAGAAGCGAGCGTCGCGTCATTCTACGAACCCTTCGCGGACGTTGGAGCAACTGCTATTACTTATCGCAATGGAAGTGGCGATACGTATCCCAAATTTTGTGGAGGTAATCACGTTGTGCATGCTTCTACAAGTGTTGCGAATTCGATAACGATACTATCACGAGGAAGAAGAGAGATTGCAGGGGTTCGCGCGGTGAACCGAGTTTTGCGAGAAGTATATCGACGCACGTAAAAAAAAACGGTGCTCAGCCAGATAGTGCGCGCGTGCGATCTCATCGACGAAATTTTTAAGGCATCGAATCATTGGTGCAGTGGGTGCGATACGAGAGCCTTATTTTACATCGAGGAGTACGACGAGGAAAATACATGGCTTATTAGTAAAAAATCTTGGCGTCCAATTGAAGAATTAGTAAAAGATCGAGAAACGATGGAAGAGCGCGATCTTCTCGAGAGCGCGCGAAACGTCGCGACGGCGGAAGCGCATATCGCGTGGGCGCGACGATGCGACGAGCGTCTCGAATCTCTACGGGAGAGATGTCGAGGCGAGCGCCGGGGAAGATCCACCGGAACCATCAATTCTCTGGTGGCTCAAATCGTTCGATTGACAGGCACGAGAGACGATCTGCGTCGACGTTTCGTGAGGCGCGTGGGCGGCGGCATCGAGAGACGCGAGGGATTTTCGTGGTTCGAGATCGAGACGGCTTTCGCTAGACGCGTGTTAACCGGAGCGATTATTAATTTCGATTACATCGAACCTCTGCGATTTCTCGAGGATGCCGAGGACACCGTGCTCGATCGAGTACGCGATGTTATGGGGAAGTACAACAGAGTTAAGGTTAATACCGCTTTCAACGGCGAGTTCGTCTCGGGCGACAAGCTCGCCGTTAAGACCGTCGCCACGAAGAATCATCCGCTTCTACCTACGTCCGATCTGCGAGAGAACGGTACGGGAGGCGCGTGGTCGAAGCTATTCTAGCTTCGCTGGAGGAGTTTCAGGAGCGCGATAGCGGATGGGCGTTATCACGGATACTAAATCTAATGGTGAACGTAAACAGGTATAATCCTATGCGCGCCGGATGTCACGTCGAGAGATACCGCGAGAGATCAAGTTGAAAAGAGCGGTGATTAATGAACGATCTACGGATAACGCGTGTTTCGCGTGGGCGGTATTCGCCGCTCTATATCCGGTCGAAAGACACGCGGAAAGAAGCTCGCGGTATCCTCACTACTCAACGGTGTTGAATCTGGATGGCGTCGAGTTTCCCATGAGTTTGAACGGAATCACCAGATTCGAGCGTTTTAACGATATATCTATCAATGTGTATACCGTTCTGGATAAGAAGAACAAAAAAGGCGGCCCGCGGTATCGCTTCTCTGCGTCTCACCAACGACAAGAAGGAAAGACACGTCAATCTGTTGTATCTGAGCGATACGACGCGACGAGACAACGCGGCGCACTTCGCGTGTATCGGGGATCTATCCCGTCTCGTCGGCTCGCAATTGAGCGCTCGGCAACATAAAGCGCACATATGCGATCGGTAAGCATGAAACTAATAAGAAAGAAGAAATTTATTACACATTTTAAATATTGTACGCGATGTAAAAATAAGTGTTATGTTGTAGATGCATGCATTATTTTCGAACGAGCGAAAATTTATCGGCTCATAGCGCGGACTGCGGAAGAATAAACGAGTGCGCTATCGTTCTTCCTACCGAAGACGACAAGTGGTTAAATTTTCGCAACCATAACAGAAAGGAGCGACTTCCGTTCGTGGTGTACGCCGATCTGGAATGCGCGCTAGAGAAGAAGAAGAGGGAGAAGAGAACATCGAACACGTCCATCGTTCAACATCATAAGGTCTATAGCGCGGGATATTACGCGCGATGCGCGTTCGACGACGCTAAATCGGTGTACAGAGCTTATCGCGGTGAGAATTGCGTATCGTGGTTCGTTCGGGAACTGTACGATCTGGCAATTAGCGCGAGGAATATTCTCGACGCCTATGTGCCTATGACGGATTCGGATCTTACGGATGGGATGAATGGGAGAGATTCAAGAACGCGACGCATTGTCACGTGTGCGAGAGACCGTTCGAACTGGAAGATACTCGCGTACGCGATCACAGTCATCTGACCGGACGATACAAAGGTCCCGCGCATTCGAATTGTAATCTAAATTATAAGGAAGCGTACGTCATTCCTATATTCTTTCACAATTTATCGGGCTACGACGCGCATTTCATTATCAAAGATGTGGCTAACGCTTTTCCCGGTAGCGTCGAATTGTTGGAGCGGTGCACTTGGACACAGTACAATTGGACACGGTACAAATGGACACGTTGCAAATGGACACGAAACTTTGCACACGGCTCAATTGGACACAGTGCATTTGGACACAATAATTTGGACACAGTAGCTTTTGGACACAGAAGAAAATTAATTTGGACACCGTTCAGTAGCACACCGGTCAGTTGCACACCGTTCAGTTGCACACCGTTCAGTTGCACACATAAAAATGCACACCGTTTAGTTGGACACATAAAAATGCACACCGTTCAGTTGCACACCGCTCAGTTGCACACCGTTCAGTTGCACACCGCTCAGTTGCACACCGTTCAGTTGCACACCGCTCAGTTGCACACCGCTCAGTTGCACACCGCTCAGTTGCACACCGCTCAGTTGCACACCGCTCAGTTGCACACCGTTCAGTTGCACACCGTTCAGTTGCACACCGTTAATTTGCCCACCGTAGTTGTAAAGCGAGGTCCACCATGCTTACCGGCGGGGTGGGTGCGGGGAGGGGGCCGAAGGCCCCCTTGCACCCCCCCCGTGTGTGTGTGTGTGTGTGCAACTGAGCGGTGTGCAACTGAGCGGTGTGCAACTGAGCGGTGTGCAACTGAGCGGTGTGCAACTGAGCGGTGTGCAACTGAGCGGTGTGCAACTGAGCGGTGTGCAACTGAGCGGTGTGCAACTGAGCGGTGTGCAACTGAGCGGTGTGCAACTGAGCGGTGTGCAACTGAGCGGTGTGCAACTGAGCGGTGTGCAACTGAGCGGTGTGCAACTGAGCGGTGTGCAATTGAGCGGTGTGCAACTGAACGGTGTGCAACTGAACGGTGTGCAACTGAGCGGTGTGCAACTGAACGGTGTGCATTTTTATGTGTCCAACTAAACGGTTTGCATTTTTATGTGTGCAACTGAACGGTGTGCAACTGAACGTGTGTGTGCAACTTACCGGTGTGCTACTGAACGGTGTCCAAATTAATTTTCTTCTGTGTCCAAAAGCTACTGTGTCCAAAATTATTGTGTCCAAATGCACTGTGTCCAATTGAGCCGTGTGCAAAGTTTCGTGTCCATTTGCAACGTGTCCATTTGCACCGTGTCCAATTGTACTGTGTCCAAGTGAAGGCCACTCGAATTGTTACCGTTGACGAAAGAAACGTATATCTCCTTCACGAAGAACATCAAACACGCATCGAACGAGGGAAGGTTCAACGCAAAATTGCGTTTCGTGGATTCCTTCAAGTTTCTAAGCGCGAGTCTCGAAAAATTAGCGTCGTATCTCGACAAGAGCGAGCTGACAATCACGAGTTCCGAATTTTCCTATCTCGACGATACCGATTTCGAGCTCCTTACGCGAAAAGGTGTATTTCCGTACGAATAAGTCGACAGCGTTGATAAGTTGCGGGAGACTCGTCTACCGCCGCGCGAGGCGTTCTATAGTTCGTTGACCGGTGATATCGTATCCGCTAGCGATTACGCGCGCGCGATAAGAGTTTGGGAGCGGTTTCGCGTCGAGACGTTGGGTGACTGTAGCGATCTGTATCTGAAAACCGTTGTTCTTCTATTAGCCGATGTCTTCGAAAATTTTCG
>WHNR01000346.1:0-46549 GCA_009859135.1 Formica selysi
GTCGCGGTATATAAAAAACGTTCTCTTTCCTCTTTCTTTAATAAACAAATCAGCATGCATGAAACCACATACAATTTACGATACTTTAGTTAATTGCGAAAGGAAGGAATCTATTTCTTTTTTCTGCAAATGTCGGGTTTCTCCCCAACATTTGTCTAAGGCCGGGGGTGTTACGTCCTGGCGACTTCACGATTCCTTCCTTCCGCGAAGTTGTGGCAATGATAATCGATCGGTGATAAAAATGAGTCATTCGGTAAATAGAGCATCTTGCGCCCACACATTCCTTAAACATTTAGTCACCTATCAATATCTATATCTATGAGTAACGGTGAGAAAGATGCGAGAGACCGGTGACGAAACCGCCGGTCGCCTAAATAGATAAAAATCAGTAGATGCCCTCCCAATAGAATTTTCCAGCGGAATAATAAACTGATACCGAAAAGATAATAAAATTCGCTTTTAGCTGGGCGCACGTCGGTGAGTCGCAGGCCTGGTAGTATGCGGCGGCACACACTTCACGGCGCGTGGCTCACCGACGTTGCGCCCCGTTAAAGGTCAGCGCTAATTGGCCAGACTTTACTTAATAATAACTCCTTTATTAAGCGTTATAAAAAAAAATGGCTCAGGACTTTTCGTCTCAGTTTTTGGTAAGGAATAACGCTATGTACTTAGTGTGCGGTCATTGAGGGTCACCCTGTATATAATAAATTTTAATATAAATTTTTTTTATTTTCCATTTTTCACCAAAAACCCCCACAATCACCAATTCTAATTTTCTTTTTAACTTTTAATTTTTTAATTATTTCTATTAATTATTAATAATTCTTTTTAACTTTTTGAATAAAATTTTTTATATTTAATATATATTTTTATCACATATTTAAATTCATATTTAACCTTCCTATATTATGTATTAATACTTATTACCTACACTTAATATACAGGGTGTTCCCGGGTTAAATGGCCAAACTTGAAATATGAATATAGGACCTTAAAACAAGAAAAAATTTTCCTCTGGAAGTATGCTCGCAAATGCTTCGTTCAAGAGATATCATCATCATCATCATACCTAGATTATATTTAGATTTATAATTATTTATTTTAATTATTCTTTAATTATTATATATAAACATAAATATAAAAAAAAAGAAAAATTAAATTAAAATTTATTTATATATAAATTTATAATTATTTATATAAAATATTTTTATAAAAGTAAGTAAATATATATAATTCATATTTTAAAAAGTTAAATTATGTTGTACAATAATTAAAAACAAAATTCCAAAAATTCTGTTATGTCTGATCTGGTGTGAGTTTACTCATGCATATCTTCTTAATATATTTATAATTACATATTATAATTTATCATTTATCATATATTATAATTTATTTATATATTATAATTTATATTTATATATCTATAATATATATGTGTTATAATTTGTCTATTAAAAAATAAATGTATTCTTATTTATATAACGAAAAATTCTTTTGATTTTGACGATAAATTAAAAATAATTGAATACATTCGATAAAGTAGAATTTTAATTTAATTACATCTAAATTTCATATATACGTTTAATTACATTTCACATTCCATACATATTATTATTTGTAAATTATTTGCTTATTAATTTAATATTACTATATATTAATATGTGTGTGTGTGTGGTGTGTGTGTGTGCGCGGCGCGCGCCGCGCGCGGCGTGTGTGTGTGTGTGGGTGTATGTGTGGGGTGGGTATGGGTGTGGGGTGTGGGTGTGGGTGTGGGTGGGGTACGGGTGCGGGTGCGGGTGTGGGTGCGGGTACGGGTGCGGGTGCAGGTGCGGGTGCGGGTGCGGGTGCGGGTGTGTGTGTGTGTTGTGTGTGTGTGTGTGGTGTGTGTGTTTATACATGTACATAAAATAAATGGCGCGCGCGTAGCGCACGCTTTGTAATGTTCTAGTAAAAATAAAAAGTAAATATGAAATCAATATTTAACTAGCCAAATATTTAAAAGTAATACAGTTTGTGAAGATTTGTAATTTTAAATAGTATTTGTCATAAAATCAATTTGCATTTACAGAAATATTATAGATTCTCTCGAGAAAATTAAAATGCATTTTATTTTTATTAGAAAATTACATACTATTATGTTCCAAATAAATATTTTGTATAATATATAAAAAGCACTATTATATTGCAGATCTTATTACAAATAGTAAATCATAAAATTACTTAACCCTTGCAATAATGTCAATCATATCGATCACCAATTTCGAATTTAAAAGTGCCCCATGCCAAACTGATCGACTTGTTTTAAAATTAATCATAAGCTTTACCAAAGGTAAAACGGAACGAAAAAGATCAAGATTAAAGTGACATACAAAAACTTGGCGTGCCTGATCTGAAATAAATATTTGCAAAAGATTATCAGAAATCATTATCAATATATTAATAAAAATGTATGACTTATAATGCAACCCGGGCACGCCAAGTTTTTGTATGTCACTTTAATCTTAACCTTTTTCATTCCGATCCTTTGGTAAAGATTCCCATACAGCACAGAACATTGCAGCAACATTGCAACATTGCCGCAATCTTGCTACTGGGTTATGATTAATTTTAAAACAAGTCGATCAGTTTGGCACGGGGCACTTTTAAATTCGAAATTAGTGATCGATGTGATCGACATTATTGCAAAGGTTAAGTAATTTTATGGTTTACTATTTGTAATAAGATCTACAATATAATAGTGCTTTTTATATATTATACAAAATATTTATTTGGAACATAATAGTGTGCAATTTTTTAATAAAAATAAAATGCATTTTAATTTTCTCGAGAGAATCTATAATATTTCTGTGAATGCAAGATTTATTTTATGACAAATACTATTTTAAATTACAAATCCTCACAAACTGTATTACTTTTAAATACTTGGCTAGTTAAATATTGATTTCATATTTACTTTTTAATTTTTATTTTTTAGGAATTCTTTATTTTTTAGGGGAAAATTTTTTTTATAAGCCATTTTTTAGAAGTAAATATTTTTTAAATTTTTTGTTGCGTTTAAGGTGGGGTATTTTTTTATATACTTTGCGTGTTTTTTTAAATCTTTGTAAGTTAAAATCCTATTAAATTCCAGAATTCTTTTCTATGTGGATGTAGGATATGTATTATTGTCTCTACGCTGAACATTCAACCAGAATCCATTTTCCGGCTTCATTAACAGATCTTTTTTGCTAAATCTTAACGGTAATGTGGTTTTCGCGCACGGTTTCAGTTCGCATCGCGCTAACAAATGAAACAGCAAAAGCTTGATTTTCAATATAGCGAACCTATTGCCCAGGCACATCCTTGGTCCTAATCCAAAAGACATGTAGCGAAACGAGTTGTGATACGTCTTATTGTTTAAAAATCTCTCTGGATAAAATCTGTCTGCATCTTCGTAGTACTTCTCATCACGATGGATCGCGAAAACCGGGATCCAGCAAATCATGCCCTTCTTCATGACAAAGGGCTTCTCGCCCGGCAATGCAGGTGGTAATTCATAACTTTTGTCGCATATTCTTTCCAAGAAAGTCGGTGGATAAAATCTGAGAACTTCTTTTACGACCGCATCTAGATATTCGAGACGATTAATAGTTTCATAGGTCACTTCTCCAGAATTCGATTTTTTCAGAATTTCGTCAATCTCTCGTCGCAATTTAGTCTGAACTTCCGGATTAGCCGCGATTTCATAAGCTGCGAAAGACAACGTAGTTGAACTAGTCTCAAAACCGCCAAGGAAAAAGAAGAATATTTGCGCGGCTATTTCATCGATATTCAACTTTCTTCGACCCTCTTTGTCCCTGATGTTCATCATCAATTGTATCATATCCGAATGTATAATATGTTCGACATCACGTGTGGCGAGCCTGTCTCTTATAATGTTTTTGAAAAAGTTTGATACGCGTTTGTTTATTAACTTTAAATTGAGAATTCGCCAGAGTTTGGGAAAGGTTCGAAAAAAAACAAGCTTTGCGATGTTAGTCTCTGAGATGTCTTTGCCGTAAATGAAGAACTTGTTTGTCGAATTCTTAATAGAATCGATTTTGATTCCGTAAACGCATATGGCGATGACGTCGTTCGTATATTTCGCGAAGAGGTCTTTCATATCAACACCGTTATTATCCGTTGGCAAAGTCGATAGAGATTTAGTAAAATTCACAGCACATTCTGAGATCAATGCGAACATGGTCTTCATCTTACCGGTCGTAAAGCAGGAACTCAACAAATTTCTCATGTTCCGCCACTTTTTTCCGTGAAGAGAAAATAGATTCTGCGTAACCAAGAATTCATTCGAATCGATAAAACTGGGACGATCGGGAAACGCCTCGAAATTTTTAACAAGAACGGCTTTAATAAGCTCTAAATCGCGAAGCAAAATGACCGGATTTGTTGTAGCGTAAAATCCATAGTATTTTGCATCCGGATTGAAATTATATATCTTACGGATAAAATCGGCAAATGATATTCGACGAAATATGACCGGCACCATAGCGCCCAATATTGGAACAGGTGGTATGTGGATGACCCCGCGTCTTTGGAAGAAATTGTAATTTCTGTAGAGATAATGGATAGCTCCAACAATCCCGATCGTTGTCGACAACAGTATCCACCAGTATTCCATATTCACTCAAATATTATTTGAAGATTTCGTCTTATTTGGAATTTTTTCACGAACCAGTAAACGAATGTAAAATTTGATACGATTTAGTACGCACGTAGTCTTCAACTCGAAACGCTATGAATTACTGCATCGATATCGAAAGTATGGACTACGCGAGTCCTACATGGAAGCCACAAAGTGGGACGAGATAGAAATTTATTCTATTAAAAAAGAGTTTGACCTTTACCAGTCTCGCTATCTTTTTCTTTCCTCTTTCTTTCGGCCACATTTTCGGTCATATTTTTCTATACCTAAGCGCAGTCCATACTATACATCGGATTAAAGGCCTTTGCATAATGTTAGGCGATTGCGACAGGAACAGGGGAATAGCGATAGAATAAAAATAGTTAAGGTTGTAGCAGAAATTGAGCAAGAGGAAATATTAGAATCCCTAAAAAATAACTTTTAAAAACATTTTCCCTTGAAAATAATTTTCATAAAAAATAAAAAACTAAGAATAATTTTCCTCTAAAAAATAACTCCAAAAAATAAAAAATAAAGAATTAAAACTAAATATGAAATTATGTTAACTAGCCAAGTATATAGAAGCAGTTTAGTTTGTGAGAGTTTGTAATTTGAAATAGTATTCGTCATAAAATCAATCATGCATTTAAAGAAATATTATACATTCTCTCGAGAAAATCAAAATTCATTTTTATATATTAATTCCTAATTTTTAAAATTATTTAAATTTTATATATTAACTATTTTAATTATATTATAAAATTTATTTATATATCAAACCAAAAAACAAATTTAAAAAAAATTTATTTTAATTAAAGTTTTATTCATAAATTTTTATATTAATAAATTATCATTTTCATTATTTAAAGTTTCCTCCCTAAATCAATCTTCATATTTAAATTAACAACCTTTTCCCTTTAATTGTTTATTTATTTATATATTTTAAAATTATTAATTTATTAATAATTAATAACATTAAATTTTAACATTTTATATGATTAATAAATTATTATTATACTTATAAATATATTATTTATAAATAATTAAAAAAATTTAACTATTGATAATTAAACATCTAATAGCTATTAAATTTTAATATTGATTATATTATATATTAATTAATATTAATAATTATAAAATATACTTTCTTAATTATTAATAATTTTTATAAATTTTTTTTTTATTTTTAAGATTTTAATATTAAACATTAGAATTAAAGAAATATAATAATAATGATTTAAATAAATAATTATATAAATATAATTATTTAATTATTATTAAATAATTATATATTTATTAAAAATTATTAAATATAATATATTAATATACATATATATATATATATATATATATATATATATATATATATATATATTGTGACGCGACGTTTTTGGGACGTCCGTCACAAGGTTCGAATGACCCGATCGGGGGCGGTTTTTCGGGGGCCTGCGTCCTCTCTATTTAGGGAGAGAGCGGCCCAATCGTCGGATCGACGAGATCCGACTTTTGGTAGTAGTAGTTATCGGAAATGTAAGCTCGAGATGAGCCCGCGAGTTGGTTGTCGGCACGAGATCGAGCGGCGGGATCCCATCCGGCGGAAGAAGAGGAAGAGAGAAGAGTGACGGCCGAGAGCGGGAGTCCAGGACACCCGGGAAACAGGAGACGTCAGGTCGTAGTTGTCTAATATTAAAAACATTTTATATGGCTGACAAACATCGCTGCCGGTAAATTTATATTTCTTATGGCAGGAAAAGAGCGCGGAGGGCCGGAATAATCCGGCCAAAGGGGTGGCCACTCCACCCGCACGAAGCGAGGGAGTCCCAAGGACGGAGCGGCGAGCGGACTCTCAATCCGGAACCTATCCAACCAGATAGGAAAGAGAGCCGATCGGGCGCAGCCGTAAGCCCGCACCTTTAAGCCAAAAAGCAGAAAATCTTAGGAACTCCGGGGCGATGAACCCACCAACACGGCCGTGATGACAACAAGGATCGCAAGGATCGCAGGACGGCCCTGCGTAATGCGAAAGCGCCACAAGTGGCGCGATAGCGATTTATCGCGCCGGCGTGTCTCCTACAGGACTCTCGCTCGGGACTGTTCGGCGAGATAGCGAGACGGACGCAGGTTTTCCGAGGAGCGAAATCTTAGACGATCGAGGAAGCACCGAGAACTTCCTGCCGGTGGGACGAGCGTCGTCGACCGATTTTGTTGCCGAATAATTGTAGGTAATTAATTCGGATGAGTCGCGCCCTTAATAGTTGTCGAGCCACGCGTTTTGGTGAATTAACTTTGTGAATATTTTTGGTAGATTACGTCGCACGGCCGACGGGCACACGTCGCTCATCCGAATTAGATATAATAGGCTCTCTCTATTCATTTCGCCGCCGCCGACAGTCATTAGTGTTAGTCTCGCGTTTGTAATTAGTACGTGTTGTAAAGTATCGGGATTTTCACGCTCGCGCGATCGATATTCCGGATCGCGCAAAGTATTGCGTCATACGACTCGTACACCACAGTCGTCACCGACAGTTTCGTATTCTTTTTGAGTATTGTTAGCAGTTATTTTGTACACGCTATGCGTAATTAGAGTGAGTAGAAAGCGCAATTCTCCGGTATCGAGCAGAGGATCTATCGGGTGTTTGTGACCCCGTCGTTAGTTTTCGCGAGTCATCCGAGTAATATACGTGGCATATTTCAAGCAAAGGTCGTCGTTATTATTACTGAGGCACATTCCAGCATCACGAGCTGCGTTAAAAGACCGATTCGAGTCGTATCACCGAGAAATTTATATTGTATTGAAGCGGATTCACGGGCGTGCGTAAAGTAGTTACCGGCGCATTCGAAAGATTTCTTTAGTTGTCGCGGCCTGATTAAGTCTCGTACGGCGGAAAACCTCGCGACCGAAAAGTCGAGTTAAAGCGCGTAAGACGCCTGGTAATTTAATACTGTTGCGCACGGTCGTGCCGATCTCCGCGGAAATAATATACCTAATTCGCCTGTAAAATAACTACTGTCATCAAAGGCTATTTTTTATGTGAACTGCTCTATACTATTGTTTCTTTTTTTTTTATAATATATTATTGTTATCTTTACTGTTAATTTATCAATCGCTCATTTTAGCTCCCGTGTTCTCGACTCTCAGGATTTCTCCCGTCTCCCCCGAACCTCCCACTCTACCATTTGGGGTATGCTGAGTAGCCGCGGAATTTTGCCGTCGCGTTAATTATCGATCTCGAAATTGTCTTTCGGTGTTGCGTTTATCGTGAAAGGTGCGGCCTACCGTACCTGGCGCCCAACTCGGTTATTTGGTGATATATTGGCTTTTTCGGGACATCGGGATCGATATTCGAGGTACGCGCCGAAGGTGTGCCGTGGGCACCGAAGAACCGCCCGCCGAATAAATAATTATCATTAAAATAATTAAAAGAAAATTTACGGTTACAATATATATATACAGGGTGGTCCTCATAACGGTCGCCACGATTTTTAAGGCACTTACAATAATCTGACATAAAAAAGTCATAAACAGAAATTTATCAGTTTCTAACCGGCAACAAATTGCAATAATAAAATTGACCAAACATTTTTTTTCCATAAAAAAGCAAGGTCACCTTCAATTTTTTAAATGGAACTGCCTACTTTTTATTGCATATTCTTGTAGCTTATCTCGAGAGTTTTTCAAAACACTATAATAAAGTATTTTTTCATTCAGTACTTTTTGAGTTATTTTATATATTAATCTGACATATTTTGATATAAAAGATAAAATATCTCGTAAAATATTTAGTTTTTGATAATCTTACCATAATACTTTTATGTACAGAATAATGAGACAAATCAATTAGTATAAAAAAAATAATTGTTTTTAAGAAAAAGTATGTAATTATTTACAATGTATTTTTTTAAACAATTATTCGTTTTGTTAAAAACTACAAGATATTTCAGAACGGAACAATTTGACCGGGGTCGCTTTTCCATAGGAAACGTGCGGGGTCCTTTATTTATAAATATAAATTTATTTATAAATATAAATATAATTATAATTTTGATAATGATATACAAAAATGAATTTATGTAATAAGCTGAATTTATAACATAAATAGACAGTAATAGACATTAAAATTCAAAATTAACCACTGTATTTATTAATAAAACGCGTTGGTTGACCGAAAATCAATATGCATCCACGATGTTTTATTTATTCATAAACGAAAAAATTGGTTTTTTATTACTGGCGTTCAATATTACGAGTTAACGATTATGTCTTAAGATCCAAAAGAGAGATACATCGCCATAAAATATGTAATAAAAATCTAATATTGCAAATAATATATATTTCCCATAGCAATAAACCTGGCAACATATACAATCACCAATCATTTATCATTAATAAATAGTCGATGTATCATTTCTTTGCGTTAGTTGGAACAAATAGCCGTTGTTGCGATATTCTTACGTGCATATTCATCGCAGAAATTAATCAATACAATCGCTAATTGTAATAATTATAACAGAAAGAATAATATCGCGTCTCGAAGACTACACATACAAAGTGGCTCGCATCACTATCTTCTGACTAGAGTGTTGCCGCGTTAATGGTAATAGCGTAATCTTGAATAGCAGTATGCTATACATCGCAAAAAACTAATATTGAGAGAGAGAGAGAGAAAGGGGGGTGAGGGAGAGGGAGAGGGAGAGGGAGAGGGAGAGGGAGAGGGAGAGGTAGAGGTAGAGGGAGAGGGAGAGGGAGAGAGAGAGAGAGAGAGAAAGAGAGATCTGATTAGTTATGCAATATATTATTATATCAAAATATTTACCTTCGCACTACGAAGTAAAGAGTTGTGGAGAAAAGAGAAGTGTAGAATAATAAGTAGTTCCTGTTTTTTGAATCTCTAAATTAATTATTAACAAAATTATGATGTATTACGATTTTTCGCTAGATAAATTATTTGAGTCTGCGGTTAATAATACGTATATTTCGCGGAATTTGTATACGTTGAAAATATATTATTCTTGCAATACTGAATTTGCAATATTTATTATTGTGTACCATTTATAAAATTAATTGCTCATCTATTTCTGTACTGGTAGTTTATTCATAATTATTCCATAATGTAATGCGCATGTATAATAGAGGCATACTTATGTAAATATACTTGCGCAACAAGATTGATTCATCAACATTTTTTGATAATAATTAATTTAGAGATTCAAGAAACAGAAGCTATTTATTATTATACATTTATTTCATAATGCGTTAACAAAATTTTATTTACTTTTATTTTCTTATTAAATTTACGGCTTTAATTTTAAAAAATTGCAGAATTACGCACAATTTTTTCATATTAGATATTATGATATTATGTATATTCTTTGTTCACTTCTTTTTCTCACGAGTATAATAAAATATATAGTATGATTTAAGCATTTCTCGGGCAATTATTTGGATTTTTACAGATAAAGCTGGCACTCGTACAAAACCTTAAGCAAGTGTCATTCCCTCTCTTCCTTACCCTTCTTAAGATACTTAATAATTGTTGACGATTAAATCTTTTTGTGCAATTAGTTTTATTAATAATAATGCTAATTTATCTTTTTGCATAGTACGTCCTAAATAAATAATTTTTTGTAATAAATTATTCACAACAATTCCTGTTTCAATCCACATAGTTATCTATAAGAAAATGACCTCTCATAACAATTCTCATCTTTTTTACTCTAGGTTTAATTAAATTCAAGATCAACTTATTTTTACTTATGATTCTGCGCACCAGTCTATCTTTTTTAACACATAGATATTGAAAGTGTTATTTACATGTCACAAATTCCATTCTCTTATCGGTTAAGATATCTACGCATATTTTTTGACATGTCTTGCTTTATCTAATTTTACATTCAATTTTTTGCATTAATATCGTGCAAAAAGATAATTTATAAAGATTATAAATAAGTTTTGCATGATAATATTTGCTTATAACAGTATTTGTCATCGGACATAATTACACACTATGTTTCTTTTCCTCGAGTGTAGAATTATCTTATTATGATAAATTGCTAAATATTTATTAATAAAATCTATTTTTTAAACAAATGTTGGAAGACTTTTCATAGATATACAAATTTTATAGATAATTTTATAGATATAGATGATTTACAGCAATTTCTTTCTATTGCGATTCTTTAATTGTCTATATCAACTAGCTAATAGCAGCTTTTTTTCTATTTTAGATTTAAACAAAATCCATATATTTGCAATCTTTCCCTTAATAATCTTTAACATAGTTTTTCCTATTCGATTACTACATATTAACATATAAATGTGATTATTATTTTCATTCTTTTTGCTCTTAAATTTCTGCTACTTCAATATCTATTATATAGTAAGTCAAATATCAATTTGTATAAACTAATTTCTTAATTAACGTATTTCTGAACCGAGGTCATGCAAAATTAATATACAAGCAAAATCAGGTAAAAATCAGGTTCTAAAAAGCATTGTTAAGGTCATGTAAAAATCACTTTCGGGTAATACTAATGCTGGCGGTACTGCACCTTTCAAGCTTCATAACTCGGAAAATACTTAATGGAAAGAAACTTTATTGTAGTGTTTCAAAAAGCTCTTAAGGTAAGCTACAAGAATATGCAATCAAAAATAAAAGTTATCATTTAAAAATTTCATGGTGATTTTTTCGTGATCTCAACAATGCTATTTAAAGTCACACTAACATTGCTACTTAATGCGCCACTTAAAATCCTACAATTTATATTTAAACAATTTTCTCAAAAATGCTTTATTTTCGAGATATTTGACCGTTCCGGGACTTTTGGGACATCCCGTATATTCTTGGCAAAGCAAGTGGGGAGATTATAAAAGACCATAGGTCCCATCTTAATAGCATTCGAAAGTCAAAAGCACGCGTGTCACAAGTACTGTTACAGCTAGACTGGTTGGAATTAATCGTGTTTTATTTGTGAAATTAATTTGAAGGCTTATATTGATAATGATTATAAATCTAATGATAATAATTATATCCTTATATTATTTATAGTCAAAGCGCGAATGGAAAGACTTTGGAGCTAAATTTGTATGTTATGTTATGTCGTTATAATAAAAATAATAATGAGCTTTATAACTTTCTTATAGTGCAATCTTTTTCTAGAGTGACACCTGGAGAATCAAGATTGCGAGTTTGTAGTGCACGTACCCGAGGTAATCATTGGTATGTAATTATAACTTACAGTTAATGAAAAATTATTGTCTGGTGCAATAATGTCTTAATAGAGTGACAAGTGTACACACAATTACAGTATAAGATTAAAAATGCTATTGTGTGCCATTTATCTAAGAAAAATCTCTTTTATTAGATTTATATCTGCTACGGACCTATTAACGATTCTATAACGGTTACCAACAAAAAACCGCTGACTCATTTCTTTTTCTCAAACGTAACGATTTAGAATATTCTAGAAAGTTCCGTTAAATCTTATGGGATATTTAGTGATTCTTTTTCCCCCTCTCTAAACTCGCTCGACACCTCACAGATTTACTATATGTATATTTGAGAGTATAGGAATAGGTATTTGGACAATCAAACGCTTCCAAGTTTAATTGATTCACATACCAAGTATCGTGACAAGTCCGTGCGAGATGCAAAGGTAGGGTGTCCGCGAACACCTTGATAATGTTCTAGTCTGGCGATAGCGAGCAAATGAGCAAGTTATTGAAGATTGACGACTGTGAGTGAACAATAATTATCAAAATCTTCCTAAATTGATTAAGTAGTTACGCGTTTGTTTGTTACCCAGCATAGCTGTCAAAACAATATCGCAAGTGTAAAATACTAAAGTGCAATCGCATCTCAATTGTTTAGTGAACGGGACTACGGCTCAGACTCTGTGTAATTAAACAATGCTCTTTAATGTTAAATAAAAGTGTTCGCCTGGATTGATATGTTCCTTATTGTTCGTATGTCATTCCGCCGACTGTTTCCAGTCGAACTGGCAACTCTAAAGTTTTGCAATTTCACATAAACATATACATATAAACAATATCTTTGTTATATATTTCGACAAAGATAAAATATCAACGTAACTAAATTTTTTGCTGAGCCTAAAAATATAAGAGTTCCTATTCTCTTCTAGAAATCATTTGATATTCGTAGGTATTTTCCCATATAATTTTATATAATGGCCTTTAGAATTATTCCGTTTTTTTTTTTATATAACTGAATATATTTATCGGTATACACTATTTTTAGATAGATGTAAAAGGAATATTTTTACAGAGATACAAGCTGCGTAAAATGGCATTTATAATGTCTTATCTCTGGAATCTGGATGGTATGATAGTTCTAACAGCTATCATCATACTCGTCTACTTTTACATGACGCGCAAGTTTAAATATTGGAAAAAGCGCGGCGTTTCGGAAATATCACCAATACCTTTCTTGGGCAATTTTACGAGATGTATATTTATGAAAAAATCAGCGGGATGTCTACTAAAGGAGTTCTATGATCAAGCGAAGGAGCAACCTTACGTAGGATTTTTTATTTTTGACAAGCCCTTCTTATTGATTCGCGATCAGGAACTCATCAAGAATATCTTCGTGAAGGACTTTAAATACTTCTCTGACCGATATTTCACAGCGGATAAGGAAGATCGTCTAGGTTATGCGAATCTCTTCTTCTTAAAAAATCCAACGTGGAAGATGCTGAGATTGAAAATGACACCGTTCTTTACGCCTAGCAAATTAAAGAAGATGGTAGATTTAATAGAGGAATGTGCCACAAATCTAACCGAGTATCTGGATTCGCTGAATTTGGAAAGTAAGTACTAAATGATTTACATTTACGCGGGATACTAAGAAAAAAAAAGATATAAAGCATCTCTTTAAATAAAAATTCCTCTATAATATATAAAATTATATGTATGTATAATATGTAATAATTATTCATTTTAACGGACATAATTTGGATGATTCTCATTTTAACGTGGATCGCTCTCATCTTGTCTTTGAGTTTTTATAATGGTCCATGATCTTGGGCTCAAGTGACAATCACACATTCTTGAATTATTACGTCATAAAGTATAAAATTATTTTCCATTTTATATGTCGCACGAAGCAAGGTCCATGGTCCACTCCACATCCTTCTAGAGTTTTTCGCAAAACGAGATTTATATTGTTACAGCCCTGTATGATATCCCCGTGCCGCGATGTTATCATTCATTGCGGTAAAAAGAAAACCATATCCGATACAACATGCGAGTCTCTTTAATAATGAACGGCATAACATAGAGGCACGGGAACATCATTTACAGACAGCCATAATATATTAATTCCCGCGAATCATTTAATTTAATGGAAGAGAAAG
This sequence comes from Formica selysi, assembly GCA_009859135.1. NCBI lineage: Eukaryota > Metazoa > Arthropoda > Insecta > Hymenoptera > Formicidae > Formica > Formica selysi. Next base: position 14,030 of record WHNR01000346.1, read on the forward strand.
ATTGACACAAAATGTAAATATTTGCGCGTCCGCGCAATCACGCGGGCTCAATAATAGGATCTTTAGTGAAATAAGAGAAAAACAATCCACATGACTCACTTGATACTTTGTGATTCCGCGGGCGTGCGCTGCTCGCCGTTCCTGATCTACAATCTTGTACGCTAATTGGATAACTTTAAATAGCTCTCATTTAAAAACTATTGTTTAGAGTTCTGATAAACGACAAGTTGCTTCATTTGATATCAAGAACTTTCCTGCATACTTCATATACGGGAGTTTTGAAACATTCTGTAGATAAATAACGAGCTGATAAAAACCGTCCCGAAGGAGGTCAAAACATCTATGACTAAAGTTCATTAATTATTTCTAACTTCTTATTGATCATTACTTGCGTTCACGACCTTGCGCATGACTCTTATCAATCCGTTATTTATCGATTCTATTTATAATACTTAAAGCTTTTACGATTTTTATTGGGGATTTATATAATAATTATACGAAACAAAGTCTAAACATAGCTAAATGTTATTAAATTAACTGATGATATTGTTGACAGATAAGGGAAAAATAGTGGAAATGAGAGAATTATCCTCCAAATTCACTACGGACGTGATTGGCAGCACCGCTTTTGGACTCAACACGAATTCTTTCAAAGACACGAACATCGAGTTTTATAAGCACGACAGAATGATCTTCGGGATTGAACACGGTTTGGAATTAATTGCGGTACTTTACATGCCAATTCTCGCTTGGCTGGCTTAACGATATTCGGCAAGCAGACCGACGCATTCCTGCGTAAGGTCTTCTGGGAGACAATTGTTCGACGCGAAAAATCCGGCGAGAAGAGAAACGATCTAATCGATATCCTTATCGAATTAAAGAGAATTCACGGTGATGAAGACATCGGAGGATTTAGTAAGCAAAATGCACTAAATAATAATGACAATCATACTAGTTCTTGCACAAATTCTTTAACATTAAAATCATATTTAGCAAAATACTAAGAGAAAGAGAAAAATATATACAGATATAACGATGATATATAGAAAATTAGAATATTTAACGAATTTGAGCGATTAAAATTAACATTAATCACGACGAACAAAGAAGACAAACCTACAAAAGTTTGACAAATTTAATTTCAGAGTTTAATGGGGACGATCTACTAGCACAAGCAGCAGTCTTTTTTGCGGCCGGTTTTGAAACCTCCGCAACAACATTGTCTTTCGCGTTGTACGAACTCGCATTGCATCCTGAAATACAGAACAAGCTGCGGAAAGAAATTCTTCAGATGCTCGTTAAATCTAATGGAAAAATTACATACGAAATGGTGAGCAAGTATCGATTAAGAGATTTATTTTTTCTCTCGATCGAATCTTGTTGAAGAGCATAATTAAAATATATAAGAATGGCATATTTTTTTATTACTAGATCATGTCGTTACCGTATCTCGATATGGTGTTCTCTGAAACTTTGAGAATGTATCCGCCAGCAGAATATCTACATCGTATCACATCCGAGACTTATAACGTGCCGAACTCCAATCCCGTAATTGAAAAAGGTACACCGGTTTTCATCTCGGTGCGCGGTTTGCATTACGAAGCGAAATACTTTCTCGATCCGGATAAATTCGATCCGGAGCGATTCAATGAGAAGAATAAACGTGACAGGCCGGCATACGTTTATCTTCCATTTGGAGAAGGTCCACGTACGTGTATAGGTGAGAAAATCGATTTTAATTTAAAGATCAATATTATTTTGTTATCTATTTGCCTCTCTGAATCTTAACTTATAAAGATACTTTTATATTTTACTACTAATTACTTATAAAGTTCCTATGCCTAAACAATTTCGAAAAAAATCGATGCTAATTAATCATAGAATATGTTGTTAAAAGGTTATGCGATAATGATAAGACATTCTGTGTATATTTTTCTTATTAAAACAATATGATTATTATATAATTATCTATTTCGCAGGTATTCGTTTGGGGCTTTTAGAGATGAAACTAGCACTCGTAAAAATTTTGAGCAAATTTGAAGTGTCACCATGCGAAAAAACTTTGATACCAATGAAACTTGATCCTCGTGGGCATCTAACAACACCTTTAGGAGGCGTATTACACCTCAATATACGAAAAATTAATACTGAAGAATTGGAAATAGCGTTACCTGAAAATAATTACGATAATAATAATTAATATCACTATATGTGTATTTTACATATATATATATATATATATATATATATATATATATATATATATATGTAAAATACACATATAGTGATATTAATTATTATTATCATAATTATTTAAAACAATATGATTATTATACAATTATCTATTTCGCAGGTATTCGTTTGGGGCTTTTAGAGATGAAACTAGCATTCGTAAAAATTTTGAGCAAATTTGAAGTGTCACCATGCGAAAAAACTTTGATACCAATTAAACTTGATCCTCGTGGACATCTAACAACACCTTTAGGAGGCGTATTACATCTCAATATACGAAAAATTAATACTGAAGAATTGGAAATAGCGTTACCTGAAAATAATATATATATATATATATATATATATGTAAAATACACATATAGTGATATTAATTATTATTATCATAATTATTTTCAGGTAACGCTATTTCCAATTCTTCAGTATTAATTTTTCGTATATTGAGGTGTAATACGCCTCCTAAAGGTGTTGTTAGATGTCCACGAGGATCAAGTTTCATTGGTATCAAAGTTTTTTCGCATGGTGACACTTCAAATTTGCTCAAAATTTTTACGAGTGCTAGTTTCATCTCTAAAAGCCCCAAACGAATACCTGCGAAATAGATAATTGTATAATAATCATATTGTTTTAATAAGAAAAATATACACAGAATGTCTTATCATTATCGCATAACCTTTTAACAACATATTCTATGATTAATTAGCATCGATTTTTTTCGAAATTGTTTAGGCATAGGAACTTTATAAGTAATTAGTAGTAAAATATAAAAGTATCTTTATAAGTTAAGATTCAGAGAGGCAAATAGATAACAAAATAATATTGATCTTTAAATTAAAATCGATTTTCTCACCTATACACGTACGTGGACCTTCTCCAAATGGAAGATAAACGTATGCCGGCCTGTCACGTTTATTCTCCTCGTACTTTATTCGCGCGTACTTTATTGTACTTAGTCAATAATTATTACTATAAATGTGAACGTTTCGGACCCTTTCTTTGGGCCATCTTCAGCGCAAATAATTAATAATAAAGAAATTCAAATTACATAAATGATCAGTAATCAAACGACAATGTGTAAACTACAATAAATAGAACTGTCATAAATAATCTTAATTATAATAACGTGATTTAAACTAGACATAATGCTTAACATAAAATAAAATTGACATTGAGCGAATAAAAATACATAAATACAGTTATTCAAGGTCTCGATATGTAAAATTATGTAAAGGCTGTCAACTTGCGAAGTCAATCGATGCACTAAATCCTCGCTTTAATGGGGAGATGAAAGTATTTTTATTCGTTCAATGTCAATTTTACTTTATAATAAGCATTATGTGTCTGATTTAAACACCACGTTATTGTTTATAATTAAGATTATTTATGACAGCTTTATTTATTGTAGTTTATACATTGTTGTCTGATTACTGACCATTTATGTAATTTAGATTTCTTTATTATTAATTATTTGCGCGAAGAATGGGATCCAAAGAAAGGATCCAAAACATTTGCATTTACAGTAATAATTATTGACTAATTACAATAAAGTACGAGCGTTAAAGACTGTGCGGGCTCATAAATGTTATGTTTAATTTATTTGCGAGGTGATATTGTGCGAGAAAACATTGGCACATTAATATCTCTCAACATACGAAAATTTAATTATTAAGACTAATTAAAATTTACAAAATAAAATTAAACTTTACCATTTAGGGACCGATCTGTCAGAATGATGAGTTGAGAAATATGAATTTCATAGAAGAATGACGAAATTTCAAATAGGCTAATAAATAGCTAATTTGCCATCAGAATCGTGATTTTGTAAATTCCGATTTTAAAGACAACGATAGCGATAAACATTGATTTTCTATTATTGATCTTAAAAATATTAATGCACAGGAGGGATTTTTTCAAATATTTCTTCGTTTTCGGCAGAATAATCGTTTTTCCTTTATTCGTCGACATTGTAAATATAATATAGGAGGCAGCCGCGCGCGCGCGCGAGCAACCGGTCACACGTTGATGCAATGATACATACTCACAGACATATACACACACAGTCATATATATATATATTCATTCACTCTTATTTACAAAAAGACTAATGATCGATCATACGCGCGATCTACTCGCCGGGCGATCTATCACGCGCGTGAATTATTTGAAATTTATGCGTCTATAATATATATATCTACGACATCTTGGAATCGAATGGAATGATAGGTACTATATATCGATAGCATCCTGTATGTGTGTGTATAAATATATACACGCATATACACACACATACTTTTTTCCTCGCACTTTATATTCAGTGACGGTGAGCTCTCTGCATTACAATTGCAATTTGTAGTACGTATAATATGCGCAGTGATGATCGTATACATAAGCAGCCCTGATAATTTTCTTTTTCACATTTAACACCTTTGATCCTATCTCACAATAACATCTATTATATATATATATATATATATATATATAACTCGATAATATCACAAGGCTTACATGTGAAAACGATGTCTCTAATAAAGATAAAAGAGCTGGTTTGTATTTCCTTTCTCATCGATGTGCTTCTGCGATCAGAATAATATTATATTAAATATAAACTTAACAATTATGAAATAACCATAGAATTTTACATTTTTTTTTTCAAAATAGAAAAGTGTGAATATCCAATATTATTAAATATAGAAAAACAAAAAAATATCCAAAGTTTTATTACAAAAAATAAATATTTTATTTTAAAATATAATTTTATACTACTGCATAAAAACGAGAGCAGTAAAGAAGAGAGTAGAGAACAGTAACTCGAGTTATTAGGAAGACGCAAAAATATCGATTTTTCGTGTGTTAATCTCTATTATTCTACTCTTCTTCAAAATGTCGAAAAAGATGACGTTAAATCGAGTTATTCTGATCGCGACGTAAATGTTTCTAGTGGAATACGATTGTAGTTGAATCTGTTTCTCATATTAGCTGCGAAATAAATATCCCCGACGATCAGGGTGAAAAAAAATACGCCGTCACTGAACAGCAACAAATTAGTACACCTCTCACAATATATACGTAAAACTTCCACACCATGGATAGATATCTCTTTGCACACATAATTATGCACATTTCGTTTCTCAGCGCGCACAATACATTGTGTAATATCATATTATCGATAATATTATTATAACATCGCGCTAGTAACTCGCCCGCGAGCATTAACTGTATTTTTACTCTTCCTTTTGTATGTGTATATATATCAGGTAAATATATTTATTTTTTATTTATATAATTATACTCTTGCTTGCATTTATATGTATGTACGTGTACATATGATATATATATGTATATATATACCCACACAGAGCTACATATCTAATCGATATCTACTGGATATCGACATATCCATATAATGTCCATATCTACTATGGATAATCAATAGATATCTATTAGATATCAAAAATATCTATATCTCCCGTATAACCAGCTGGGATATCTAGTGGATATCCACATATTATCCACACATCCATGTTAACTAAAAATTTATTTAAAAATATCCAGTAGATATCCATTAGATATCATATAATGTCCACATTCACGTCCACTAAATATCTAACAAAGATATCTAGTGGATATCCGATTATTGTCCACATATCCACGTCCACTGAATATCTGACAAGAATATCTAGTGGATATCCACATATTCTCCACATATCCATGTCCACTAAAAATCTAACAAGGATATCTAGTGGATATCCGATTATTGTCCACATATCCACGTCCACTGAATATCTGACAAGGATATTTAGTGGATGTCCGATTATTGTCCACATATCCATGTCCACTGAATATCTGACAAGGATATTTAGTGGATATCCGATTATTGTCCACATATCCACGTCCACTGAATATCTGACAAGGATATTTAGTGGATATCCGATTATTGTCCACATATCCACGTCCACTGAATATCTGACAAGGATATTCATTAGATATTTACATGTTATCTACATAATATCCATGTCCACCAAATAGCTACGAAAGATATTTATTAGAGATCCACGTGTTATCTACATATTCATTTCTTATTCGTAAAAATGTTTGCCAGAAATATTTAATAAGCATATATCCATTATTAATTAGAAATTAAAATCTAAATAGTCATTTCTTTAATTACATGATTCGCGAAAGGCGGACGTTTCGGCCCTTTTTTTGGCCATCATCAGCGCAAACAATAATAAAATCAACATTAAAAACGGTATACAGAAAGAGTCTTAAACAATTAAAGCGCAAAGTTACATGATAACCGACGGTAGAAGGTGTAATCCCTCATGTCGCTCCAAAAGGCAAAAACCATTCTCCATGCAGTCCATGTTCTTTCGGGGCAGAAACCTCGATTCTTTACGCATGAATCCACGAACATGGTGATAAGTTAATAATTGTGTCTGTAATATGAGCGGAATGGTTTGTGTCAAAAAACGAAAAGAGAGAGAGGTCCGTGTCGGAAATTACAGTAGTAAGACTTACATAAAAGAGACGCAACGCACAAGTCGACAGTACAAATCTTTCAGCGACGCAAAATCTTAACCAAACTCACTAACTAACCACAGAGTAATGAGAAGTATTGTTCGGCGAAAACGGTGAGATGATAAAAACAAATATTATCAGTAACGGTAAACAACGACACAAAAAAATTAAAGATTGTCAAATCAGTGAACTAGAAATCAATATCAGCATTGTCTATAGTAAAAAATCAAAGTAATAAATAAATAAAAATATATAAAGCAGTCGAGACACACTATCCAAAAAATAAAATAGAAACAAATTTTGTCGTTGTAAAAAAGATGTTTGTCAAATGAGTTATATTAAATAGATAAATAAATAAATAACATTTAAAAGATTGTCAAGTACAGTAAAATAATTATAAAATAAACATAAAAATTACTATGAAATATACGATAATAAAAAACAATGACCGCTGGCATTGTCTGTAGTATAAAAAGTAATAAATAAATAAATATATATAAAACAGTCCAGACACACTATCCAAAAATAAATAAAATAAAAACAAATTTTGTCGTTGTAAAAAAAGGAGATGTTTGTCAAATGAGTTCTATTAAATAGATAGATAAATAAATAACATTTAAAATATTGTCAAGTACAGAAAAAAATAAACATAAAAATTAACTATGAAATATACGATAATAAAAAACAATGACCGCTATCAAATATGGTAAAACGCGATAAATGCAAATAAAATGTAAAGTGTGAAAAGGAGAACTACAGAAAATTAAATTTTTGAGAGCTTGTCTAAAACTGTTAAATATGCTTCTGGGAGACATTCGGTGTCTGTTTGTAGATTTAAGCTATCTTTTTGTCGCTTAATGTGTAATACTTCGGAGATCAATCGCTTATGTAAATGTGGTTCATTGTCAAGTATTTCTATTTTGTCCCACTTAAAGTCATGATTAAGAGAAATTCTGTGATCGGTTATAACAGAGTGATTTCTCGTATTTCTACGAATATGATTTTTGTGTTCTTAATGTTTGTGTTCTTAATTGTGTTTTTAATTCAATTTTTGATTTAATTTATATATTTTTGCGCCCAAAAAACTGCGCGTGGCTCTTTTGCCATTTTACTTGGAATTTTGATTTTTAATCGTCTAAGAGCCTTACTTTTATATCTTTTTAAATAGTCATATTTGATTTTTTTTTATATACGTATAGTTAATATTATTATTAACTATTCAATATTTTACATTTTGTATTATGTGCGTAATACGCATACGTTTATCTTCTTGGTGCCTATATTATAATTATGGTTCTTTATTGGGTGAGTTTACTCACGAGGTGAAAATTAAAAAGTGAGCGATTCACTAATAGATTATCTACGATTTCATTCGTCGAAACCCATACAGAACACAACATCCAATAGATATCTAGTGAATATCTACATATCTATCTGATGTCCATATCTACCATGGATAACTAATAGATATCTAATAGATGAACAAAATATCTATATCTCTCGAATGACTACCGAAGATATCCACTAGATATCCACGTGAAATCCACATATTCATGTCCACCAAACAGCTACCGAAGATATCCACTAGATATCCACGTGAAATCCACATATCCATGTCCACCACATAGCTACCGAAGATATCCACTAGATATCCACGTGAAATCCACATATCCATGTCCACCACACAGCTACCGAAGATATCCACTAGATATCCACGTGAAATCCACATATCCATGTCCACCACACAGCTACCGAAGATATCCACTACATATCCACGTGAAATCCACATATCCATGTCCACCACACAGCTATCAAAGATATTTATTAGAGATTTACGTGTTCATTTACTTACCGCTATGCGGCGCACTATACACTTTCTATATCCGTATTCAAGTTCTTGTCATGAACGTATATAAAGTCTGCACAATGCGATTAATAACATTGTAATTATTTCTATCAGTTTAACTTCTGATACGATTCCCGTACCGGGGAATTCAGATATTGAACTGATTTTTAGAAAATCGGACAGATAAATAATGTTCGATTTTCACTTATTCGGACAATTTATGTCCGAATAAGCAAAAATCGTTCGTTATTATCTTATTTAAATTATTGAAAATATAAAATAGAAATTAACTTCCATATAAATAAAATTTTTAATTTTATATATTAAATTTATTGTATAGATATCTAGTGGATATTTATGTAGATATTCATTGGATATTGTATGGATACCTAGTGGATATTTTTGTAGATATTCACTGGATATTGTATAGATACCTAGTGGATATTTATGTAGATATTCATTGGATATTGTATGGATACCTAGTGGATATTTTTGTAGATATTCACTGGATATTGTATAGATACCTAGTGGATATTTATGTAGATATTCATTGGATATTGTATGGATACCTAGTGGATATTTATGTAGATATCCTATAGATATTTATGAGATCTCGAATGGCGGACATTTGGATATCCGTAGCATGTCTAATAGCTGTTTCTGTATATCCTGTGGATATCCCTGGTAGACATTGAAGATATCTAGCAGATATCTAATACATATCATTTTTCTGTGTGGGTATATATATATATATATATATATATATATATATATATATATACATTACCTTTTTTCTTAGTAAAGTTTTAAATATTTAATTGTATTTTAATTAAATTTTATATGTGTATGTCAAAATGTTGTCAGTCGTATATTTTTTTATGTTCGCTCGTATACATATTGTATATATATATTTATTTTTAAAAATATTTTAAGAGAAAGTTGGATACTTGTCGAAATACAGAAGGACACTTTTGAGATCTCATTTTTATGAATATAGAATATATTTTATAATACTGTATACATAGCTGTTATATGTAGGTACATACATAGAAAAAATATTTTCAAATGTATCTATACAAGTTTGTTCCTTATCTATACATTTATTATTAAATTAAAGCATTTATACAAATTATAGATAAAACTATTCGACATAAAGGTTGTATATATATATAAATATATATATATATATATATATATATTATAAATGTTTGTGTTTGATTATTCTGTATTGTTTTATAAGTAATCATTTTTTCCTCAAATTTACGTGTATATTCGTTCTTGAATTCTTCTTTCAGATCATGTGCCATTTTGTCCAAAAATGAGTATTTCAGTATTTTAGCTTCGATGATATCCATCTACTCATATTTGGACAAAATGGCACATGATCTGAAAGAAGAATTCAAGAACGAATATACACGTAAATTTGAGGAAAAAATGATTACTTATAAAACAATACAGAATAATCAAACACAAACATTTATGTTAGATCTATACAAACTCTTAATAGTTTATGCACGAAAAGTTGTATAACAGCTTTTCGTTCATAAACTATTAAGAGTTTGTATAGATCTAACATAAATGTTTGTGTTTCATTATTCTGTATTGTTTTATAAGTAATCATTTTTTCCTCAAATTTACGTGTATATTCGTTCTTGAATTCTTCTTTCAGATCATGTGGCATTTTGTATATGTATATATATATATATATATATATATATATATACAGGGTGCGGCATTTATAGTGACGCGGGCATATTTGTCGGAAACGAAGTGAGATATCAAAAAATATTTCAGACAAAAGTTGCATGATTTCGAGGGGGCCACATGATAAAAATATGGATTTGACCTTAAGTGGCCTTTTCAAGGTGAGGTCAATGTGGTCGATGTTTTCTTAAATGGAACTCCCCATTTTTTATTACATATTCTTGTAGCTTACCTCGAGAGCTTTCCAAAACACTATAATAAAGTATTTTTTCATTAAGTACTTTTTGAGATATTTTATATTTTAGTCTGACATATTTTGATATACAAAATAAAATATCTCGTAAAATATTTAGTTTTCGATAATCTTACCGTAATATTTTTATGTACAGAATAATGAGACAAATCAATTAGTAAAAAAAAAAAATAATTGTTTTTAAGAAAAAGTATGTAATTATTTACAATGTATTTTTTAAAACAATTATTTGTTTTTTTCTTTACACTAATTGATTCGTCTCATTATTCTGTACATAAAAGTATTACGGTAAGATTATCGAAAATTAAATATTTTACGAGATATTTTATTTTTTATATCAAAATATGTCAGATTAAAATATAAATTAACTCAAAAAGTACTTAATGAAAAAATACTTTATTATAGTGTTTTGGAAAGCTCTCGAGGTAAGCTACAAGAATATGTAATAAAAAATGGGGAGTTCCATTTAAGAAAACATCGACCACATTGACCTCACCTTGAAAAGACCACTTAAGGTCAAATCCATATTTTTATCATGTGTCCCCCTCGAAACCATGCAACTTTTGTCTGAAACATTTTTTGATATCTCACTTCGTTTTCGAAAAATATGCCCGCGTCACTATAAATGCCGCACCCTGTATATATATATGCAATGCTGTTATACAATTTTTCGTGCATAAACTATTAAAAGTTTGTATAGATCTAACATAAATGTTTGTGTTTGATTTTTCTGTATTGTTTTATAAGTAATCATTTTTTTCTCAAATTTACGTGTATATTCGTTCTTGAATTCTTCTTTCAGATCATGTGGCATTTTGTCCAAAAATGAGTAGATGGATATCATCGAAGCTACCAAAAAAATTTATTGAGATTAAATTAAATTATCAGAACTGAATTAAGATTTAAGTAAATAAAAAAAAGAACGTTGCAGCAAAACTTACAATTTATAATGTAATAATCACCACATAAAATTTAATTTTTACATTGTTTTAAAAATAACTTACTTACAAAATTGCTGGTATCTTTAGAGGAATATGTCGTTTCTCGAAGACTGCAATGGCAAACCTCAAATCCGATGCTTTTAAGTATTTTTCTCAGTTCTTTGTGAGGATAGCATGAATTATTAAATGGCGAAACATAATTTCTGACATCCTGTATAAACATAAGAGTAATAATTATATAGCTGTAAAATTGCGGATTTGATGGAACATGAGAATAATGAAGTTTACTTGTATGTATGGTGCAAAACGAATATCTCGAGCCAAAATATTCATAATATTATATGTCTTATGAGATGTTACCAAATTCAAAAGTATATTCCCACCAGGTCAAATCATACGATAAATATTCTCAAACGCTTGTCTGTTAAATAAAACACAGATGAGTGTAATTAATTTTTGAAGCTTTTATGCTTATTGCGATTTTCAGTTTCAATTTTTAATGAAACTCTTAAAATAGATGTAACTATTTTAATGAAATGTTAAGTTAATATATTAAACTCTTACTTCTCTTTCTTTGAAATTATGTTATAATGCGATAGAACTGTAAACAAATATTATAAAAATAAATTTTTTGTGTATCTAAATATTTAAAAATTTACATTAAAATTACAAAACTTAACTTTATTTTACACATCTTTACAAATTGATAGAATGTATAATATAATATATTATATACAGGGTGATTCAAAACAACCTTCTGTCCTTACAATGTCATATACTTGACTCAATTCTAAGACGATTTTTCCTTTGCCAAAATTTTTTCCGAGGCTTAGTTTTCAAATTATAAGCCAAAATAGTTAACGAATTACGGGCCGCGTACGCGAGGCAGGCAGGGGCGGCGCAACTCACCGTCCGATGCTGGTGATTACGTGAAGCGCTCGCTGCGATCAACTGTTTGCTACATGCGATGGGGTGTATGTGTGAGAGAGAACGCGTATACACACACATACACATTCTCTCTCTCTCTCTCTCCCTTTCTCTCTCTCTCTTTTTTTCTCTCTCTGTCCCTTTCTTTCTCTCTCTCTCTTTCTCTCTCTTTTACACCTATCGCGTGTAGCAAAGAGCTGATCGCACACACGCTCTCTCTCTCTCTCTCTCTCTGTCTTTCTCTTTTATACCCATCGCATGTAGCAAACAGTTGATCGCAGCGAGCGCTTCACGTAATCACCAGCATCGGACGGTGAGTTGCGCCGCCCCTGCCTGCCTCGCGTACGCGGCCCGTAATTCGTTAACTATTTTGGCTTATAATTTGAAAACTAAGCCTCGGAAAAAATTTTGGCAAAGGAAAAATCGTCTTAGAATTGAGTCAAGTATATGACATTGTAAGGACAGAAGGTTGTTTTGAATCACCCTGTATTGATATAATATACTTTTAATAATTTCATAACTTTAGAAAAAAAGAAGTGTTATTCTTTTGTTTAAGAAATTCACATTTGTTTATATATAAAATTGCAATACTTTGCAAAGTATTAGGATATAATTAATTGTGGTTGATTTAATATTGATATTATGTCAAAATAATAGCCGAAGAATCGTCAATAATTTGTACCATTTCAATGTCGATTCAATCAGAATTTTAACTTTACTTTAACATTTGGTTTTTGACGTTAGTTCAATGTCACATCAACTATGGGTATATTTCTACAATAATTAGATAAAAATCACGCTGCGATCGACCAGTCGAGTTTCTTAAGAATTTCGACTTACCGAATGTCATAACACCAATTTAAAGTGTGAAAGGGAAATATATAATCAAATCCAGAAATATATTTTTCAGGCAAACTTCTGGTTTGGATATCTAATACTTCGAATTTGAGTCTTTTGTTACTGTATGTTTTCTTCGCAAATTCGATAGCACCTTCCGAAATATCGGTACCTTCAAAATATGCAATTATTAAATTAAATAATAATTTGAGCAAATCTATGTTGTTATAAGCGTTAGTCTATGTATATTATTGTTTTACCTATTATTACCGCATTTGGATTTAAAGCTGGCAAAAGGATATATTTCGTTATATGTCCGGGACCACAACCGATGTCTATATATTTTCCAGACATTTGTGTTAATTCTTGTTCAAACTCATTTATTAAATTTAATACGTTGCATTTTTGTACCTTGTTAGAAGAAACGTATCCTTTCGGCTTTATCATTTTCACAAGTTTGATTATGCGTCTCTTCTATGTTTCGCGTAGTTGCGTACTTCAAGATTATTTCAAGAGGCAGCCTTATATACTCTGCTATCTAGTAAGATGAGTGCTCAGAATAAAATGTTCTTTTTAGACCGATACCTGAGGCGATGCCCCCCCATCCCACTCCCACTATCGTTCAAGGCCCGACAGCCTCCAATCGCGCGGGTGCCTCCAGGAGAGTCTCTATATAAAATATATGCTGGGATCGTGCTTTTCGGCAAATCATCATTAAAATTTTTTTTTGCTAGATAAATTTTATTTTTATAAATAATCAAATATCAAAATTTTTGTTGTTAATATATCATATATGTAACCTATTATACACATATATATTATACACATGTAACATTATGTAACCTGTTATACACATATATATTATACACATATGTTATAATAATATATGTTAGATAGTAATATATAATAATCACAATTTTGATAATCACCCATGAGGTACTATTGTTAATGCATTTTGCTTAAAGTGGTTTCCCCAGTAGGCCTATTCCACTAGTGACAAGCTATTATCGAAATTGTAATTATTATACAGGGTGTCCCAGAATTCGCGAATTCGGAGTGCACAGCGTGATTGTCCGTGCCAAAAGAAACAACTTTTTTCTCTGGCAAAATTACGTCTGGACAATATTTTTTAATGAGAGTAATTTTAAGTTAACGAATGAGCGCTCTAGGTTACGCATGAATCAGGGACGGCGCGCGAACGGCGTGCGTGGCGCGTGAGCATGTTATACGCTATTTTATTATTTCGCTAAAGATTTTATAAGAATTATACATGATATCTAAATATCGCTATTTTGAATACAACTTACTTAATAAGAGAACATTTTCTAATTGATATCACTGAAGCAACGATTGAAAGTAAAATAAGTAAATTAGATAACACGTGAATAATTTTGATCCAAGATTATTGTTCTAACATTCTAAAAATGGAACAATAATCTTCTACTATAGCGCCAAGTTTTTCTCTAATTAAAAAGTTATTTTATACTGAAATTTGTTTTCTTAATAAAAAATTTCTTTCACTTAAATATGTTCCACTATTTTAATCACATTGCAATTTGATACAATTCTTAATATTAGAAATAATAATAAATAAATTTTGTAACATAAATTTTTATTATTTGGCGCAATATTTTTATCATATATCACATTATTTTTGTAGAAAATTAAAACAACTATTTTGTGAAACAGTTTTTTAGTTTGGATGTGACAGTGTTTTTGTATTAAAATAATTAAAATAACACTATTATGAATAAGAGTTCTTTTATAGTAAAAGACGCTTATGCGCGTGCACTTGGCGCTTTTTTTCACTTTTTAAAAAAAAAAGTAATTTTTTAGCAGTTATCATTTCTTTTTTTTTTTAATGTGTCATGTACATGTTTTGCTACTATACACATGTTTACGAGCAGTCAGATAAAATTAATATATCTATTATATTTCTGAATTATAAAAAGCAACCCTTTTATTTATTTGATTTCTACTGAACAATATCTATTTGTACATTCTTTTTTTAAAAAAATTATTATCATTAAAATTAAAATATATTATTATATGCTTGTGCTATGCTATAAATTGTTTAATTAATCCGTCTTGTATCTTGATTATATATCAAAAACGAAAGATGTAAAAAGAAATCCAGTGTATTCAAATGCATTTGTCAAAGGATTGTCATCATATAGTTATTTGTCATGCATCATATGCAATTATAGGTATAAGTAATATTGGTGAAACACAGTCTGTGTGTGCAATTAAGTCTTATAAATTTCTATTTATATTTTATTTCTATTTCTATCTTTTTTTTTAATAATTTATAAATTTTTTAAATAAATTTATGAATACATTTATTTTTCAATGGAACTAGAAAAATTTTTCAAACTGTTCAGATTTTGACAAAGTCTGCGACAACATGTCTATTGTAAACCAATCCTTGTATCGATACTAAAAAGAACAAAATAATGAATAATATCAGTTTTAATAATAAATTTCTTCTGTCAAATATATATACCAAATAGCATTCCGACAGATAGAAAAATACAACGTAACAAATCTATTATATTCATTAACAATACTAGAACATGCTTCATCTATTTCAAGCAATGCATTCGCATCGAAATAAGAATTAACTATAATATGTTGATTTGCAATAAACATGATGCCACAGGCTTTGTCAAAATCTTATCAACAGCTTGAAAAATTCTTCTACTTCCACTGAAAAATAAATGTATATTTATAAATTATTCATAAGACATGCATTAACTTTACACACAGACTGCATTTCACCAATGTTATTTATACTTATCTGTAGTCATATGATGCATGACGAATAACTATATGATGACACACCTTTAACAAATGCATTCAAATATACTAGATTCTTGTGTGCGTATGCCTATATTACTGTTCGCAGTTATCCATACTGGTTTTTGACAGGTATTTGACGTTAAATTTTCCGGAGTGCAACATTATCATCTATTTCAAGCAATGCATTCGCATCGAAATAAGAATTAACTATAATATGTTGATTTGCAATAAACATGATGCCACAGGCTTTGTCAAAATCTTATCAACAGCTTGAAAAATTCTTCTACTTCCACTGAAAAATAAATGTATATTTATAAATTATTCATAAGACATGCATTAACTTTACACACAGACTGCATTTCACCAATGTTATTTATACTTATCTGTAGTCATATGATGCATGACGAATAACTATATGATGACACTCCTTTAACAAATGCATTCAAATATACTAGATTCTTGTGTGCGTATGCCTATATTACTGTTCGCAGTTATCCATACTGGTTTTTGACAGGTATTTGACGTTAAATTTTCCGGAGTGCAACATTATCATCTATTTCAAGCAATGCATTCGCATCGAAATAAGAATTAACTATAATATGTTGATTTGCAATAAACATGATGCCACAGGCTTTGTCAAAATCTTATCAACAGCTTGAAAAATTCTTCTACTTCCACTGAAAAATAAATGTATATTTATGAATTATTCATAAGACATGCATTAACTTTACACACAGACTGCATTTCACCAATGTTATTTATACTTATCATATCTGTAGTCATATGATGCATGACGAATAACTATATGATGACACTCCTTTAACAAATGCATTCAAATATACTAGATTCTTGTGTGCGTATGGCTATATTACTGTTCGCAGTTATCCATACTGGTTTTTGACAGGTATTTGACGTTAAATTTTCCAGAGTGCAACATTATATAGCGTAGCACTCTTTCATTTATAAAAAAGTAAAGCTGCAAAATTCTTCCTGATACTTCTGGGTAGTTGAATCTATAAAATACACACACACATATCTTATAATAAACATATTATAGAATACACACATCTTTTTTTTATAGATATATGTATTACGATGCTTTGTTCTGTTTTTACATATACATAAATTACTTTTGTAATGTTTTAGTTTTCTCTAATATAAATGAGATATACCTGATCCAACTATCCACAAGTATTACGAAGAATTTTGCATCTTTACTTTTTTATCAATGAAAGCGTACGAACACTGCACCCGGCATTTTGCAAACTTAACCTATACCTATACCTGTCAAAAGCAAGTATGGATGCATGCAAGCAGTAACATCGAAGCGCCGTTAGCGCAATCTTTCGTCAAAGACGTCAACCGTACAAGAAATACATTGCCATTATTACATGTGTGTTGTGTACGTGTATATATATACGTGTAGCATAATACCACTATATTCTATGCATGTGTTGTGTACATATATAGCGGTAAAGGGGCGACGACCAGGAAGACGACGATGATGATGATGATGATGATGAAGACGTTTCTTACATGAAAATTTCCACATTTCGACTTTGCTTCATAATATCTCTGCTTTATAGAACAGGCAGAGCGAAAATAAAGACACTTTCCTTATATAAATCGAACCCAAGCTATCGATTAAGCTTATCAAGAATTCGATCGGTTCAGCCGTTATTCAGATCTGGTAATCTAAGGTACTCTCAACTATCCGACTCGCGTATAGATACCCGGGGTGCCTCGCTATTACTACGCGTGGTCTTTGCTTCGCGTGACTTGGCGCGAGACACTATCGTATCTCTTGAAAAATCGTTCCAGCTTGTCAACGGTTTGCCTATGTACAGGGGCTGCGACGCTACCAAGTAGCTTATCCGAAATTTTAGGTCTAGTAAACTTTCGATTAAAATATTTTAATAACTAAAGCCGTAATAAAAAAATCTAACGGCACTTTTATTATATAATGTGAATATAAGCTTTCGATTGCGACCGGTTCGAATAAGATTGGTGCAGTCAATCCCGAGAAATGATGATCGTATATCAGAATTGTGACATTTTTCGTTCTTCATAATTATCATCATAAGTTTCAGACTCTCACGTACGTATGCTCGCACGCACACACGCAAAGCGATTTTGTCCCTCAAGGCGCGTTTGCAGCGCTCATGTACAATTATTCGCTTGAGTGTGCAAATACGCCTTGAGAGACAATGTGTATGTGCGTGCATACGTAACGTATATGATACGTATCAAGCGATATGGTACGCGGTGGCATCGCAACGTCATAATTAAGGTTAAAAGTTAAAGGTTATATTTGAACAAGTAAGTAGATTGAAATTTTATATACAGGGTATCCTAGACCACCCGTACACCCCTTTTCTTTCAAAAATTAAGCATTTTAGAGAAAAACGTTTTGAACAAAAATTGTATGGTTTTGAGGGGAACATAAGATGGTGTCATTGGTTTGACCTTGGATGGCATTGTTAAAGTCAAGTCAAGGACACCTTTAATTTCTTAAATGGAATCCCCTATTTTTTATTGCATATTCTTATAGCTTATCCCGAGAGCTTTACAAAACACAATAATAAAGTATTTTTTTATTAAGTACCTTTTGAGTTATTTTATATTTTAATTTGACATATTTTGATATAAAAAATAAAATATCTCGTAAAATATTTAATTTTCGATAATCTTACCGTAATACTTTTATGTAAAGAATAATGAGACAAATCAATTAGTGTAAAGAAAAAAACAAATAATTGTTTAAAAAAATACATTGTAAATAATTACATACTTTTTCTTAAAAAAAATTATTTTTTTTTACTAATTGATTTGTCTCATTATTCTGTACATAAAAGTATTACGGTAAGATTATCGAGAACTAAATATTTTACGAGATATTTTATTTTTTATATCAAAATATGTCAGATTAAAATATAAAATAATTCAAAAAGTACTTAATAAAAAAATACTTTATTATAGTGTTTTGGAAAGCTCTCGGGATAAGATATAAGAATATGCAATAAAAAATAGGGGATTCCATCTAAGAAATTAAAGGTGTCCTTGACTTGATCTTAACGATGCCATCCACGGTCAAACCAATGAAACCATCTTATGTTCCCCTCAAAACCATACAATTTTTGTTCAAAACGTTTTTCTCTAAAATGCTTAGTTTTTGAAAGAAAAGAGGTGTACGGATGGTCTAGGACACCCTGTATATATCTGCTTATACATGTTTATTTATTGTTTTATAAGTATATTTCTTGATTATATCTGAATATTATCTAAATTATAGCGCTTATTTGCAGGATAAAACGAAATTTTAATCCTTTCGAGAAAACCGGTATACTTTTATAGCTGGGATTTCTTCAGCTGGAATTGCATACGGTCTTATAACGTATGCAATCCCAGCTGAAGAACTTTGCTAAACAGCGTAACATATTCGGTTATGGAGATTTGGCAGTAACAGACAGTAAGTACAATCAATTAGCACATATAAAACATTGAGTAGCACATATAAAATCAGATATGTATACTAAATTAAATATTACAATTCTGTTCTTTTCCTCACACACAGATAGAGGAAAGTGACCATCCAGCGCTTATAATCGAACACAATGACTTGGGTTCTCAAAGGTTTTACAATGCACGGAGTAAGCAAAGTTTCAAATATGATCACTTGAGGAAGGAGGTGCAAGATTATGAACCTTATGAACCAGATCCTATAGCGGAGCCTTGGAGATCAGCTTTTCAAGACGAGATAACGAATTATACTCAAAGTCATTATAGACACGGCGCCTGCTCAGTTTTTGGAATAAGAATATTAAAAGAAGTAATTTAAAAAAAGAGAAGAAAAGCGCATTTTGCGTGAAGTCTGGACGTATGATGTGCATGGGAGCAAACCATAACAATACTAAAATAGGATTCAATAAAATTAACGAATGCCAATTCTACATAAATAAAACTGTATTATCAACAATAATATATGTTCAAAAATAATATATATGTGCTTATATTATATTATTTCACAATAATACAGTATAGTTTTATTTATGTAGAATTGGCATCGTTAATTTTATTGAATCCTACAGGGTGACCAATAGGATTGTGTCAAAAATAAACGGTTATATTTCTTTTCCTCGATTTCGGCGGTCATTTAACTGACTAGGTTCCGATAGTAGAGGCCTGTCAACTTCATTTGAGCCACTGTTCAAGCTGATATGCGAGTATCAGAATGAACGCGCTAAGCATCGAAGAGAAGATCTTTCTTATCGAGTGCTTCTACAGTAGAGGCAAAAACTATGCTGAAACATATCGTGGATTCTGCAGTAAATATGGATCTAAAAAAGTTTCGAGCCAAACTATACTCAGAAGGTGTGTTTCCTCTCTGAAATCGCGTCATAACCTAATCTATCCTACACATTATGTTGGTGATCTGAGATTTTATTCATTTTTCGATATTTTTTCGCAGGATTATTGATAATTTTATTATTCATGGCACTTTGAATGATCGTAGACATGATTTGCAATTTTTTAAAGGGACCGTTAACGGTGAAAGTTACAAAGAATTGTTGGAGACTAAATTCTTTCCTCATGCAAAAAAACGAGGATTAGTAGACATTTTATTTTATGCAAGATGGCGCGACTCGACACCGTACTCGCGATGTGTTCGAATCAATAAATAAAGTGTATGACAGCAGGGTGATTGGATTAGGATATCCGAAATTTGCTCATGGAGGTCTGGAATGGCCTCCTTATTCACCTGATTTGAACCCGTGCAATTTTTTCCTCTGGGGATACTTTAAAGACAAATGTTATGCTGTACAGCCTCAAAACACCAAAGAACTGATAAATAGCATTCAAAAATGCACTCGCAGTATTTCTAAGGCCATGTTGAACAACGTATTTGAAAGTTTCCGAAAACGGATAAAATTCTGTGCCGATTCCGATGGAGCACATTTTGATAATATATATCATTAACTCATGCGCGCAAGCTAATTTTTGTCACTATTTTAATAATGTGTTTTTAAATTATTAAAATATTATATATTTGTTTTATACCTATGGTAATAAAATTTGACAAGTCTCCTCTACAAGATAGTGTTTCGTTCATTTTGCTCGGCCTACTTGTTGCGCAGTAATAACCATTTAGTTTTGACACAATCCTATTGGTCACCCGTTATATAGGCAATAAAATATTGTGTAAAGTAGCTCAATTTAACTGTACTTATAAATTCATTCACTTATTACTGTAACATCATACAGTTGAAGAATGATCTACATTGAAGTATGATGTTACAGTAATACAAAAGTGAATGAATTTATAGGTGTAGTTAAATTGATATTATATTATTAAATTATATTATATTATATATAACTATATTATTGTTGAACATTATATATCAAAAATAAAACGAATGCCGATTCTATATAAATAAAACTCTATTATTGTAAGATAATATAAAAAAAATAAAAAATATTTAAAAGAAAATACTTAAAATAAAAAATACTTTGTCTTCTTTGGTATCTTCTATGGTACTTCATTTATCTTCTTTGGCATTCTCTATGGCACTTTATGTTATATTATCTCACAATAATACAGTACAGTTTTATTTATGTAGAATTGGCATTCGTTAATTTTATTGAATCCTATATAGGCAATAAAATATTGCGTAAAGTAGCTCAATTTAACTATACCTATAAATTCATTCACTTTTGTATTACTGTAACATCATACAGTTGAAGAATGGTCTACATTGAAGTATGATGTTACAGTAATACAAAAGTGAATGAATTTATAGGTATAGTTAAATTGAGCTACTTTATACAAGATTTTATTGCCTATATAGGATTCAATAAAATTAACGAATGCCAATTCTACATAAATAAAACTGTACTGTATTATTGTAAGATAATACATATAATGTAAGCACATATATATTATTGTTGAACATTATATACTAAAAATAAAATTAAAGAATGCCAATTCTACAATAAAACTTTATTATTGTGATTTACTTATTATTATTAAACTTTATTATTATTAGATATTCTACATGAATAAAAAACTATATTATATTATTAAAAATAAAACAAATGCCAATTCTATATAAATAAAACTCTATTATTGTAAGATAATGTAAAAAAAAATAAAAAATACTTTGTTTTCTTTGGTATCTTCTATGGCACTTCATTTATCTTTTTTGGCATCCTCTATGGCACTTTATGTTATATTATCTCACAATAATACAGTACAATTTTATTTATGTAGAATTGGTACTCGTTAATTTTATTGAATCCTATATAGGCAATAAAATATTGCGTAAAGTAGCTTAATTTAACTAAACCTATAAATTCATTCACCTTTGTATTACTGTAACATCATACAGTTGAAGAATGGTCTACATTGAAGTATGATGTTACAGTAATACAAAAGTGAATGAATTTATAGGTATAGTTAAATTGAGCTAATTTATACAATATTTTATTGCCTATGTAAGATTCAATAAAATTAACGAATGCCAATTCTACATAAATAAAACTGTACTGTATTATTGTAAGATAATATAATGTAAGCACATATATATTATTGTTGAACATTATATACTAAAAATAAAATTAACAGATGCCAATTCTACAATAAAACTTTATTATTGTGATTTACTTATTATTATTAAGAAATTTATTATTATTAGATATTCTATTAGGTGTACAACTTTGCTTCCGCCGTTTTCCTATAGATGGCTTTACCGGTAAGTAGTGGTCGAAATAAATAGATCATAGACGTCATGCAATAAACTTGGGCATCTGTCAACATAACCCCATAGAAACATTAGTCGATTTGTGTCTGCATCATAAAGTTATTCTCGATTGAAAATGTCAGTTTACGAGCCAAATTCTCGTCATTCGCGGGAGGTTTTAATTTTCTGCTTCAATATGAAGAAATCTGCGGCTGAGGCTCATCGAATGCTCTCAAATACTTATGGTGAGGCCGCTATTAGTGAAAGAACGTGTCGTGAGTGGTTTCAACGCTTCAAGAACGGTGATTTTCACGTCGAAGACCGGCATAGCGGTGGAAGAGAGAAGATTTTCGAAGATGCAGAATTGGAGGCATTACTTAATGAAGACTCGAGTCAAAGTCAAGAAAAATTGGCACGATCATTGGGAGTGACTCAACAAGCAATTTCAAAACGCCTCAAAGACATGGGAATGATTCAGAAGCAAGGAAATTGGGTGCCGTACGAGTTGAAACCGAGAGATGTTGAACGGCGTTTGTTTGCTTGTGAACAGATGCTTGAAAGGCAAAGACGGAAGGGATTTCTGCATCGCAATGTGACTGGGGACGAAAAATGGGTTCATTACGATAACCCCAAGCGCAGAAAATCATGGGGAATCCCGGCCATGCTTCCACGTCGACGGCCAAACCGAATATTCACGGCTCCAAGGTCATGCTCTGTATTTGGTGGGACCAGCTCGGCGTAGTGTATTATGAGCTGTTAAAACCGACTGAAACAATCACAGACGATCGTTATCGAACGCAATTAATGCGTTTGAGCCGAGCATTAAAAGACAAACGGCCGCAATACAACGAGAGACACGATAAAGTGATTTTGCAGCATAACAATGCTCGACCCCATGTTGCGAAAGTGGTCAAGACATACTTGGAAACGTTGAAATGGGAAGTCCTACCCCACCCGCCGTATTCTCCAGACGTTGCTCCCTCTGACTATCACTTGTTTCGATCAATGGCACACGGCCTGGTTGACCAGCACTTCCGGTCTTATGAAGAAGTAAGAAATTGGATCGATTCGTGGATCGCTTCAAAAGATGACCAGTTTTTTCAACGCGGGATTCGTACGCTGCCCGAAAGATGGGAGAAAGTAGTGGCCAGCGATGGACAATATTTTGAATCATAAATGTATAACCAGTTTTTTACAATAAAGCCTCGAATTTCGGAAAAAAACGGCGGAAGCAAAGTTGTACACCTAATACATAAATAAAAAACTATATTATATTATTAAATATTATATACTAAAAACGCATATATATTTTTTGCAGAAAAAATATAGATTTTTACAAAAAGCAATGAGATTATCTAAAAAAACCTCACAAAGATAAGAAAAATACGCCAAGTATATAAAAAAATCCCAACTTGTACGCAAAAAAAGTTTAATATTTATCCCTAAAAAATAACTTCTAAAAAAATTTTTCCTTGAAAAATAATTTTCATACAAAATAAAAAACTAAAAAATGATTTTCCTCTAAAAAATAACTCTAAAAAATAAAAACCTTTAAAAAATCAAAAATCAAAACTAAATATGAAATCAAGTTAACTAGCCAAGTACATAGAAGCAGTTCAGTTTGTGAGAGTTTGTAATTTGAAATAGTTTTTGTTTGATAAAATCAGTCTTGCATTTATAGAAATATTATAGATTCTCTCGAGAAAATTAAAATGCATTTTATTTTTATAAAATTACGCTATTATGTCCCCCCAAATAAATATTATATATAATATATAAAATAGCACAATTATATATTGCGGATTTTATTACAAATTGTACATCATAAAACTACTTAACTTTTACTACAATAACGTCGATCACATCGATCACCAATTTCAAGTTTAAAAGAACCCCCTGCCAAACTGATCGACTTGTTTTAAAATTAATCATAAGCTTTACCAGATAGGCCTGAAACGAAAAGGATTAAAATTAAAGTGACATACAAATACTTGGCGTGTTAGTAGTTTTATGATGTACAATTTGTAATAAAATCCGCAATATATAATTGTGCTATTTTATATATTATATATAATATTTATTTGGGTGGGACATAATAGCGTAATTTTATAAAAATAAAATGCATATTAATTTTCTCGAGAGAATCTATAATATTTCTATAAATGCAAGATTGATTTTATCAAACAAATACTATTTCAAATTACAAACTCTCACAAAATGAACTGCTTCTATGTACTTGGCTAGTTAACTTGATTTCATATTTAGTTTTGATTTTTGATTTTTTAAAGGTTTTTATTTTTTAGAGTTATTTGTAATGGCACGGCCGTTACTACAGACGCCAGTGTACCGGCACAAAAATATATATATATATATATACCCGCACGGCTTGCTTATTTCCACCTAGCTCTACCTGTCCTGCCGCCGCCATATTGCCTAACGCATGCGCACGCCCGCTCGATTACGCTCTCGCTCACCGACACGTGCTATCTCGCTTAGCATGCGCTCTCGCTCGCCGACACGTTCTGTCTCGCCCTCGCGGGGTCCCCACGCGGTACCGACTCCCACCGCCGGACCGCCGGCGCACAGTGGGGGCCGCCGGCCGGGTATATAAGCCCGGCCGGCCGAGACATCGGGACCAGATCCTGATACCGATCTCACCAACTACCTACTACCTCTTGGGGCTGAGGCTGAACTCAGCTCCGTCGGGTTGTACCGACACGCTCTACCTGGAGTCGAGGTTGCCCTCGACCCCGCCGGGTTGAACCGGCCCCTGCCTACACCGCTCCTGGAGTCGAGGTTGCCCTTGACCTCGCCGGGTTGCACCGGCTCCCACCTCTACCTGGGGCCAAGGCTGTACTTGGCTCTGTCGGGTTGAACCGACTTCCGTTGCTCAGGCAGTGCTCGACGTGACACTCGAGCCTGCCGGCAATACCTAGCCGCCTAACCTGACAGTAGCTTATAAGTGCATGTACAGACCGCGCTGTAAATATTAGTCGCATGATAGAGATAAGTCCGCTAGCTCTAAGCCTCGTAGTAATAGACCTGCTAGTCGTAAGCCTGTTAGTACTAAGTCCGCTAGTTGTAACCGCGTCCTAGTCTTAAGGCCTGTTCGTGCTAAGTCCGCTAGTTGTAACCGCATGCTAGGAATAAGACCTGTCTAGTAATAAGTCCGCTAGTTATAAGACCTGCTAGTAGTAAGTCCTGTCTAGTGCTAAGTCCGTTAGGTATAAGGCCTGATAGTAATAAGCCTCTAGTTCTAAGCGCGCCGTCCGCGCATGTAAATAAAACCGGGCACGATTGCACGCCGCACTTGTCTTGCGCTTCTCACCGCCTTGCGACCATCGCTTTGCGCCTGCGCGTCACGCAGATCCTGCTACCAGCGCCCGCCTTCACCACACACTATCGCCAGACCCTGCACGCTGTATCTATCTTTCTTCAACTGAATAAACTATCTCTTTCTAACTATACTGTGTCTCGTAAGCTTGAGTCTCCCCTCCTCTCGAACCCGGACACCGACGAGCCGATCCGAGCGTCGAGCGAGGTGACCGCGTTACATATTTTTTAGAGGAAAATCATTTTTTAGTTTTTTATTTTGTGAAAATTATTTTTCAAAAAAAGATTTTTTTAGAAGTTATTTTTTAGGGATAAATATTAAACTTTTTTTGCATACAAGTTGGGATTTTTTATATACTTGGCGTATTTTTTTACCTTTGTGAAGTTTTTTTATAATAATTAACCGGAATAATCGATTAAATGATTAACCGATTTAAAGATGAATCGAATAATAATAATCACTCTAACCAATTACCGGTTAACCGATTTTAACCAGTAAATTCGTTTTTAATCGGTTAAACGCTTAATCGAATTAATCGGTTTTCACGAGCCCTAATAGGTATACTATTAGGATTTCGTAAAATGTCATACGAAAAATCGCGATATCTCTTGCAATATTGGTTTCAGCGTAAAAAGGTTAAGGATTTCTTTTATATCCGTGGGGTGCTACTCAAAATATTAAATAAGAGGCCAGAATCGCGAAAAAATTTACCTCTCTCGAGACTTGAATATATCTTTATACAACATATGAAGAATTGTCATTTCCGAAACGCGGAGATTTATTCAATTATGAATACTTTACAAATTTAAATAATCGCAGACTAGTAAGAGCCAAACGCGGATGGTAATGCGTCAGTTTCATAGAAAAAGAAGTTTTCTTTGAAAACTGATTATGTGCATAGGGCACAAAAATTTACTTGATTTTATACCAAGTGTAAATTAATCTCAATTCAAGATTTATAATAACCCCTTTTTCCTCATCTTCCTGGAAAGACGAAGAGGAGAAAAATATCGGGGCAAAGTTGCTGAATCGTGTTATTATAAATCTCGAATTGAGATTAATTTACACTTGGTAGAAGATTGAGTAAAATTTTGTGTCTCGTGCACATAATCATAGAAAACTTATTTTTCTATGAAACTGATGCATTACTATTCGTGTCTGGCTCTTACTAGCCTGCGATTATTTAAATATGTGAATTTCACTTGAGAGCTTTAATAATTTCTTAAAATTTGATAAATACTTCATTTTTCTATAATTTTAACAGTACTTTTTCGAAATTGAAGAAGTTTTGATCATTAACAGTATTAATTAATTTTCTCACGTTTATATAATTTCTCCGTGATACTGTCCAATGCATCCTCTTCTTCAAGTCCTTGTGTTTTTATGGATTATCAAATTGTGATGTCTCAAGATCGTAGGGGCCTGTTGCGCTTCCTTCTTCCTGTGGTGTCAATCGAAATATCTTCTGCGGTTATCTATCCTCAGGCATTCTTAAAAGATATTCAAACCACTAAAGCCCCCCCTTTCTTTATTCTCTCGATTATCTCTTTTGCTACTATCTTATTCAAAATTTTGACATAATAAATATAACTATCTTAGTCTCACTCTTCTCTCTCGACCTGTTCAGCATCACAGAAGAAAATGGATCGCAAGTGGAACGCAACAAATAAAAAATAATTCGTCAAAAATGCTTAATTTAAATCGATTATTCAGGCTGATGATTCATGATGATCACCAATCAAATGCAAATATGCAATGGCGTTATATGTCGTTCGATTAGAACCGTATGATACATAAGTTAGTTAAGAGTCTGTCAAGAACGACATGCACGAATAGTGGACTCAAGAGCACGTATAGTATAAAAGGCGCCAAGTACACGCGCTACTTGTAAAAAACTGTTATATGTATTTATAAAAAAATTTTCTAGAAAAATAATAATATCAAAAAATTGCGCCAAATGAATAAAAATTTATGCTATAAAATTTATTTCTTTTATTATTATTTAAATAAAAACATTTTAACTAAAAAAACTGTTATACAAAGTACTTGTTTTAATTTCCTAGAAAAATAATGATATCGAAAAATTATGCCACCTGAATAAAATTTGTTATAAATTTTTTCATTTTATTATTTCCGTTATTAAGAAAAATATATTTAATAAATCATATAATAAAGCAATATAATTAAAGTAGTAGGGCGTATAGCTAAAATAGAATTATTTATAATTAATTAAATGCACAATATACACACATCTAACGCTTTGGGATATATTTATGAAGGAAAATTTCTCATAAACTCTAAGTCGCATAAAACAACTTACACCAAAGCAAAGTATAAAAACTTGGCGTGCCCGGTTGTATTAAGACATTTTATAAATATATACATTATTTGATGTAATATATTTGAATGATAATACATATAGATGATATATAATGTATATGCATTTATAAATTGAAATTTTAGTAGACTCGTAAATCATTATATATTTTTTTGACACACGCTTTTTGTATAAAACTTAATAAAATTTTATATAAAATGTAAATAAATTACACAAAATTTTCGGTAAAAATGCATAATAACGGACCCAGCTCCAATGACCTTGACCTTGACATATGTTGTCAAGGTCATGACTATGAATAACCTCCAAAAGGTTTTAGCCGTCGCTCGTTGCTTATTAAAAAGTTATTAACAAAAAAAGTTTGAAATATATCAAAGTACATGCACGGACAGGAAGCACGCGCGCGCGCGCGCGCACACACACACACACACACACGGGGGGGTGCAAGGGGTGCCTTCGGACCCCCTCCCGCACCCACCCCGCCGGTAGGCAGGGTGGACCTCGCTTTACAACTTACAAAGTACATGCTACATTGTTAAGGTCAAGTCAAGGACACTTTTAATTTCTTAAATGGAATTCCCTATTTTTTATTGCATATTCTTATAGCTTATCCCGAGAGCTTTCCAAAACACTATAATAAAGTATTTTTTATTAAGTACTTTTTGAGTTATTTTATATTTTAATCTGACATATTTTAATATAAAAAATAAAATATCTCGTAAAATATTTAGTTCTCGATAATCTTACCGTAATACTTTTATGTACAGAATAATGAGACAAATCAATTAGTATAAAAAAAAATAATTGTTTTTAAGAGAAAGTATGTAATTATTTACAATGTATTTTTTTAAACAATTATTTGTTTTTTTTATACCAATTGATTTGTCTTATTATTCTGTATATAAAAGTATTACGATAAGATTATCGAAAACTAAATATTTTACGAGATATTTTATTTTTTATATCAAAATATGTTAGATTAAGATATAAAATAACTCAAAAAGTACTTAATGAAAAAATACTTTATTATAGTGTTTTGAAAAGCTCTCGAGATAAGCTACAAGAATATGTAATAAAAAAGGGGGTTCCATTTAAGAAACGTCGATCACATTGATCTCACCTTGAAAAGGTCACTCAAGGTCAATCCATATTTTTATCATGTGGCACCCTCCGAACCCTATAACTTTTGTTTGAAACATTTTTCTCGATAAAGCTTACTTTCCGAGATATTTTACAGTTTCAAGTTAAAAAACTCACCTTGTATAGCTATATGCATACGATCTTACCTAGGTAATGTACATAGGTTAATTATAACATCATATTCTTCAGAATTTGTTTGCGTTAAAAATGTAACGAAAAGAAATTCGACAAAAGTTCAAGTACAAGAATTTATATAAATTCTATATGACTATAAAAGACAATATTTATAATATTTATATTTTTGAAGTACAAACATTATTGAAAAACTTTAATGGTGTCAAACAAATTTTGAAAAGGAAAGTCGTGCTAAAGTAAAGTTCCTTAGAGAAGTTATAACTAACTCACCATTAAAAAACTTAATCGTTAAACAAAATTGTTTCAACAATCAAAAAGAGCTATCATATATTATTTGCTAAGAGAAATGGTTATGAATTATAAACCCTTATTAACCCTCATTATTCTATTCTGTGTCACTTCGGGCTATCAACACACACAGCACGCACGCACGCACGCACGCACGCATGCACGCACACAATTGATATATTATATTGATATATGTCTGTATATGCATAGCAACTGTCTGGATCACCGAGCATCGAGCATTAAGCACCACATATTGATTTACATAACATGCTCATTGATTCGACGTCTTATTGACATCTATTTGGCGCAATGTGAATGCGTCAATTTGTATGCGATAGCATTTTCTCTTTCATATAAGAATTTCATATGTAAGAAATGTCTTGAAATAATAAAATAAATTTAAATAAAATTTAACTATGCTATATTTAACACATTATCAATCAAGAGATTATAAAAAAATATCAAGCCGATATGATTAAACAACAAGAAATTTCATGGCAATTTTACTTAAGTATTTGTACATATATTGTTTATCATTAAAATATCGAAGTAGCCGCTTTTTGGCTCAGGTGTTTGCTTATTCTTTTCGTATGTTATATTTTATAAGGATATCCAATATCTGAGAACAACGATCATCACATTTTACAAAACCGCAAATCTGACCGGAGTCATCCTGATAGTGTGAGTGTGACAAACAAAGTTGACGAAATTCCATTTGGAATATATCTGTGATCCAGAATCTGTTGGTAAAGAAATGCATAAACTGTTAGCAAAAAGTATACGATAAAAAAATTGTAATTAATTTACATTTAAGAAAATAAAATAAATTATTAAAAAATATCTTTCAACACCGAGAGGAATATAAATTTCATTTTACCGCAAAAAAGAAAGAAAAATCCACATATTGTATGTAAATTAATTAAAATTTAATATAAACCAATTAATTATTTAATTTTGTTAGTTTATTTTTTTTAGATATCGTAATATTATACTTCTATTTCTTAATCAATAAAAATTTCCAGAAAACGTTTAATGCTTATTGTTTGTTTTTGCTCTGAATTAACAATTACTTCTCTATAGGTCTACTACTTCTTCTACTACTTGTAACGGCACCGCCGTTCCTGTACATATTTATAAATATATATATTAACCTAGCCTGCTTCACTGTCTCTTCCTGCTACGTCTATCCTGCTTGCGCATGCGTTCCTCATACTATCTCGCTTGCACGTACGCCACGCGCGCTATCTCGCTTGCACGCACGCCGCGCGTGCTATCTCGCTTGCACGTACGCCACGCGTGCTATCTCGCTTGCACGTACACCGCGCGTGCTACCTCGCTTGCACGTACGCCACGCGCGCTATCTCGCTTGCACGCACGCCGCGTGTGCTATCTCGCTTGCACGCACGCTTGCCCCCACGGCGAACCGACTCCCACCGGCGGCCCGACAACGCGTAGTGGGAGCTCCGGCCGAGTATATAAGCCCGGCCGGCCGAGACATCGGGACCAGATCCTGTCCCGACATCCTGCTCCTGACACCGACCTGACCACTACCTCTCGGGGCTAAGGCTTTCTTAGCTCTGCCAGGCTTTCTGGCTCTCTATACCTTACGGGCTGAGGTTTTCTCAGCCCTGCCGGGTTTTCCGGTTCCTCGTACCAGCCCGGGCTGAGGTTTTCTCAGCCCCGCCGGGTTTTCCGGCTATCCGTTGCAGGCGGAGCTCGACGTGACACTCGGGCCTGCCGGCAATACCCAGCCGCCTACCCTGACCGTAGCTATAAGTGCATGCGAACCGCGCCGTAATTGTAAGCCGTTCATTAGTTATAACCGCTCCGTAGAATTACGCCTGCTAGTAATAAGTCCGGGTAATTGTAAGTCCGCGCTTGCGAAACGCGCCGTAATTGTAAGCCGTTCATTAGTTATAACCGCTCCGTAGAATTACGCCTGCTAGTAATAAGTCCGGGTAATTGTAAATCCGCGCTTGCAAACCGCGCCGTAATTATAAGCCTGCTAATTATAAGTCCGTACCTGCGAACCGCGCCATTATAAACCACTAGGAATAAGCCCGACCGGGAGAACCGCGTCACGACTAACCCGCGTGTAAATAACATCCCCGTAGATCCTAAGCCAACGCGCATGTAAATAATATCCTAATCAAATCTGTTTCACACTGCACGCCGCTTCGCGCCGACCGCTTCACGCTTACGCTTCCCGCTGCACTCGCGTCCGCCACCCAGCGCACGCCGCCTACCACCGCACGGCCCTGCACGCTACTCTGTACATATTTCTCTATTAATAAACTATCTTTTTACCTATACCGTGTCTACGCAAGCTTGAATCTCCCCTCCTCTCGAACCCGGACACCGAACGAGCCGATCCGAGCGTCGAGCGAGGTGACCGCGTTACATACTTCTTATAGGTCTTAAACACGCAAACTTTTTATATAAATTTTAGTATCTTGAAAGTCAACATTTGCTGTGTTAATTTCCATATTTT